>CAUYQG010139905.1:0-13804 GCA_963574415.1 Tarsius wallacei | reverse complement strand
GGAGAAACAAACACCTTGGAAGTAGTTGTTAGATACCCACCTCTGCGAGACAGCGTCAGACTTGGGCCCTGCTTATCTATAGGTGACTTCAAGATTTAAAAAAAGACTGTTAAAATTGTTTGTTTTTTTTGAGATGGAGTCTCACTCTGTCGCCCAGACTGGAGTGCAGTGGCTGCTCCCGGCCACCGCAGCCTCGACCTTCTGGGCTCCAGCGATCCTTCTGCCTCAGCCTTCCAAGTAGCTGGAACTACAGGCGCGCGCTATCACGCCCACCTAATTTTTGACTTATTGTAGAGATGAGGTCTCGCCAAGTTGCCCAGGCAGGTCTCGAACCATGGGCTCAGGCAATCCACTCACCTCAGCCTCCCAAGGCGCGGGATTACAGGCTGAGCCACCGAGCCTGGCTAAAATTGTTACTGAAGCTGCATGCAGTGGATCATGTCTGTAATTCCAACACTTTGGGAGATGGAGGTGAGAGGATTACCTGAGCTTAGGGGTTCAAGACCAGCCTGGGCAACTTGGCGAGACCTCGTCTCTACAATAAAAAAATTAGCCGGGCGTGGTAGCGTGTGCCTGTAGTTCCAGCTACTTGGAATACTGAGGTGGAAGGATCGCCTGAGCCCAGTAGGCCGAGACTGCGGTGGCTGTGAGCATGCCACTGCACTCCAGCCTGGGTGACAGAGTGAGAATCCAACTTAAAAAAAAAAGAAAAAAGATTGTTAGTGAAAAACAGCTGGTCATGGTGGCTCACGCCTATAATCCCAACATTTAGGGAGGCCAAGGCGGGAGGATTACTTGAGCCCAGGAGTTCAGGACCAGTCTGGGAAAGGTAGTGATCTTATCTGTACAAAAAAAAAAATCAAGAAATTAGCCAGGCGTGGTGGTGTGCTCCTATAGTCCTGGCTACTCAGGATACTGAGGAGGTAAGATTGCTTGAACCCAGGGGATTCAAGTCTTCAGTAAGCTGTGATCATGCCACTGTCCTCCAGCCTGGGTGACAAAGTGGAACACGACTCAAAAACAAACAGCAAAAAAAAAAGATCGTTAGTGAAAAATAGCTGAGGGATAAAATTAAGGGGAGAAAATGACCTAAAATGGTCCTGTGGGAAATCCCATTGCATGGTCTGGTTTTCTAAATGCTTCATTTTCAAAGTTTGAATCATTGTCAGCTTCTTCAAAGGTGGTTTGTTTGTTCCTCCTGGGCTCATGACACCAAAATCTCACTCTGAGTTTCACACCAGCCCCTGCAGTTGCTTTCTAGACAGCTCCACTTGGAAATTACCCAAGCACTTTGAAACCAAACCCTGAACTCAACTTACCACTTCCCACCTGCTTCTCTGAGATGTCCTTACTCGGTCGTTGCCCAGCCATCCATGCTAGAAACTGACACTTAACTTCTCCTTTCGCCATGCTCCCCAAATCAGTAGTGAATGTTCACTGTATAACCGTTCATCCAGTCGCGTCCATGCCACCTCCTAAATACTTACCAAGTCCATATGCCTCACTCTCTCTGTTGCCACCACTTACTACGTGACTTTGGGCAGTTATTTAGCTTTCTCTTCCTTGGATCCTCCGTCCACAAATGGGAGTCATTATGTCTACCTCATAGAGTTGCAAAGATTAAATGAGATAATGGGTCTCAAACTATTAGCAGCAATTATTCAGACCATCACTGGGCCGTGTCTTGCTTACCGAAATGATCTCTTAATGAGTCTCCTCTTTTCTATTTTGATCCCCTTCTGTCTATTCTCCCTTTCTGCTAGAACAATCTTTCTGAAAAGCAAATCCCTTCATGTCACTCTTCTGTGTAAAGCCCTGTCATGCTTCCCAATGCCAGCAGCAAACAGTGAAACTCTCTTTGGTGTGATTTCTAAGGTCAATCACGATCTGGCTCTCTGCCACTCTCCCCAGCTCTGTTCCCCACATTTTTACTACACTTGCAACCCTCCAAACTGCATCTCTCTCTCCACTGCTCTGGCCAACTCATCTTCAGGTCTCAAACCTAACTTGTTGTAGGAAACTTTTCCTGATCCCACAAGTTTGGATCAAGTGTTCCTTTTCTGTCTTCCCTGGATTTATCCCAATTAAATCACTTTATCCCTGGTGGTTTTTTTGTTTTGGTTTGGTTTTGGTTTTGTTTGTTTGTTTGAGTCAGAGTTTCACTGTCACCCAGGCTGGAGTTCAGTGGCATGCTCACAGCCACCACAGCCTTGACCTGCTGGGCTCAGGCAATCCTTCCCCCTCAGCCTTCCAAGTAACTGGAACCAAAGATGCATGCCACCATGCCCTGGATAATTTTTTGATTTATTGTAGAGACGAGGTCTCTCCTGGTTTCCCAGACTGGTCTGGAGCCCCTGGGCTTAGGCAACCCTTTCGCCTCTGCCTCCCAAAGTGCTGGGATTACAGGCTTTTTAAATCATTGCCTGTTACTTTTTTGTCTACTCCATTAAACTTTTATATATTTGAAGAAGTCACTATGTTTTGCTCACAATTGTATCTTCAACCCCCAGCAAATGTTTGACTAGAGAAAGCAGGCAACAAATATTTCTTGAATAAATCAGGCCAGGTATGGTGGTGGCTCATGCATGTAATCCTAGCAGCTTGGGAGGACTGCTTGAGGTCAGAAGTTAGAGACTAGCCTGGGTGGCACAGCGAGATCCCAGCTCTACAAAAAATGAGCCAAGCATGGTGGTGTGCGCCTGTAGTCCTAGCCACTCAAGAGGCTGAGCAAGAGGGTCACTTAAACCCAGGAGGCTGAGGCTGTAGTGAGCTGTGATGGCATCACTGTACTCCAACATAGGTGACAAAGTGAGACCCGTCTCAAAATAAAAAAAAAAGAAGAGGAAGAAACATATGTATAAACTTCATTCCCTTCAGCAGGGCTGGTGACTTTTTTACTGATTTACCGCCACACCAAGCTGCTCATTAAAAAACAAAAACAAAAAACTGTAGAGATTCTGTCATTGACACATCTTGTGAGAAGGGGATGAAGAAGGGGAAGAAGGCTCCAGAAGTAATGTGACCCATCTAAGAGCCCCTCCCCCAGGTAAAGCTGGGGCAAAGGCAGACCCGCCCCCGGCCCCACCTGTACTTAATGAGAAATCATTGTCGTCTTTTGGAGGGTTATCTAGGAATAGACTCTTCCTATGTCAACTTTGAAAGGTGTTGAAAGGCAGGTCCCAATACAGGGAACATGGATAGGATTCTAAGCGCCCTGCTCTCAGTTTGTTTGGCATTGGGTCAATCTCTGGATTCACCAAGCTGAGTACATAAACCAGTGTTTGTTAATATTTGGGGGAGGACTCAGATTTCTTTGAGAATTTAGTGAAAATTTTGGATCATTTGACATTTTTATTGAGTTTTAGGGTTCTTTGTCTATTCTAGATACAACTTTTATCCAATATGTGGTTTGCAAGTATTTCTCCCAGTCTTTGGCTTGTCTTTTCATTCTCTTAATAGTGTCTTCCAAATAACTGAAGTTTTATGTTTTAATGAAGTTCAGTTTACTGATAGGACTTTTACCCAAGGTTTCCATTTCCAAATCCCCACGTTGGTAGTTCTTGAGGCATAAAATTTAAATCCTCAGTTTTTTGGCCAGGGAGAAAAGAAGAATGCTTTCTGGGCTATACTCTTGTTTGGTTATATCCATGCTTTATTGGGGTTTGAATTTCACCCAAGGTAGTAGTGCCATTAGACCAGGGCAACAGAGCTGCCTCCTTGGTCCCTGCTTTTTAGAAGGCCTCAATTTGGTCCTCCTCCAGCTACACCTTTCCCCATGGTGTCCATACAGAGCTCACCCTCTCCTCTCCTTCTATTATTATTATTATTATTATTTAGAGTTGGGATCTCACTCTGTCACCTAGGCTGGAGTGCAGTGGCACAAACATGGCTCACTAGAGCCTTGACCTCCTTGGCTCAGGTGATCCTCCTGCTTCAGCCTCCCAGACACCCCTTGTAAAAGAGGTGGTCATGGAAAACCTCTCTAAAGAAGTGGCTTCAAACACAGCTCTGAACAAGCCCTCAGGATATCTGGGGGAAAGGATTTCTTTTTTTTTTTTTTTTGAGTTGGAGTCTCACTCTGTTGCCCAGGCTGGAGTGCAGTGGCACACTCATGGCCACTGCAGCCCTGACCTGCTGGGCTCAGGTGATCCTTCAGCCTCAGCCTTTCAAGTAACTGGAACTACAGGCACGCACAACCATGCCCAGCTAATTTTTTGATTTATTGTAGAGGCGAGTCCTCACCATGTTGTCCAGGTTGGTCTTGAGCCCCTGGACTCAGGCAATCCTATTGCCTTAGCCTCCCAAAATGCTGGGATTACAGGTTTGAGCCACCATGCACAGCCAGAAAGGATTCTTAGTACTCAACTTCCTGAAGAGCGAATGTGAAGGTACTGAGGCGGCAATGGGCACCCTAGAGGAACCAGTACCAGGCAGTCGGCATGGGGTATGGATGGGGCTCAGTGAGGAAAGATCAAGTGGCAGGAGACAAAACTCATCTTCAGGTGGGACTCGGTGGCTCAGCCTGTAATCCCAGCACTTTGGAAGGCCGAGGCGAGTGGATTGCCTGAGTCCGCGGGTTCGAGACCAACCCAGGCAACCTGGCAAGCCCTCATCTCTGCCATAAATAAAAAATTAGCTGGGCGTGGTAGCACACTTTTATTTCCCGCTACTTGGAAGACTGAGGCGGAAGGTTAGCTGGAGTCCGGCGGGTCGACACTGGGGTGGCCGTGAGCGTGCCACTGCATTCCAGCCTGGTAACGAAGTGAGACTCCAACTAAAAAAAAAAATCATCTTCAGAGACTGGTCATTGAGTTTGAGGTGGCTGTTACATCCACACGTACGAGGGAGATCTAAAAGACCCGGGGGAAAAATGTACTCTCCATTTGATGCAATACACCTATCAAGACACTTTTTCCATTGCTCAACCTTTTTTTTTTTTTTTTTTTGAGTTGGAGTCTCACTCTGTCACCCAGACTGGAGAGCAGTGGCACGCTCCTGGCCATCGCAGCCTCAACCTGCTGGGCTTAGGTGATCCTTCCGCCTCAGCCTTCCAAGTAGCTGGAACTACAGGCACGCGCCACCATGCCCGGCTAAATTTTTTATTGTAGAAAAGTTGCCAGGGCTGGTCTTGAGCCCATAGACTCTGGCAGTTCTCTCACCTCAGCTTCCCAAAGTGCTAGGATTATAGGCGTGAGCCACTGTGCCTAGTTTCAATCTATTTTTGAACTCGTCAATTTGATGTTTTTTAGTGCTTCTGCCATTTTTTGTTTCACTTCTTTCACATTGGCAAAATGTTACCCTTGGAGGATTTTTTTCATGTGGGGAAACAAACAAACAAGCAAAGTCACTTGGGGCAAGATCGGGTGAATAGGGAGGTTGGGGCGTGGAGGTCATGCTGTTTTTAGTCAAAAACTGCAGAACACTCGATGCAGTGTGGGCAGGTGCGTTGTCATGGTGGAAGAACCAGTTACTTGTTTGTAACAACTTGGGATGTTTCTTCTGCAAATCCTGACGCAACTTTCTCAAAATTTCCAGATAAAAACTTTGGTTGACCGTTTGATCCAGAGGAACAAATTCCAAGTATGCTACAAGGGGCCCACCCTCCAAAAGGCAATTTTGGGTTTTTGGGGTCACTCCTTGTATAATCATATGCCCAGAGCTCAGAACTAAAAGTGGTACTGTAGATAAAGAAATGGGAGTGAGTCTATGCAAGTGAATTAGGTGACCTTGACAGCATGTGAGAGTAGTGTCAAGGATAGAATCCTGGGAACACCACAGACAATGATGGGCAGGGGAGAGGGCCTCGAAGGACACATTACAGAAACCAGAGAAGAGCCAGGAGAGGAGTATCACAAAGACAAGGACGTGGCACATTTCAAGATGTCTAAATGCAGCAGAGATGTCTAATGAGATACAGTATTTGAAACTCTGTTAAATAGAAAAACTGTTCAGTATATTATTGTTACTAGTAATGATAATTAGAGAGTACTGGCAACCTTCCTCTAATGGATATCTTAACTGAAGGATAATGAGAATTTAGTTATATACACAGTCTATTCATAACCAATTCTTACTGTTTTATTGAATTCTCAAAACATATGCAAGTTATACTGAATGCTATAATTACTCCATGGCACCACACTAATGTTGGCAGCACTCAGAATTCCAGTAGAATCAGATTTGTGGAACTGTATATTTAACTTGTATATTTCAATATGGATAATAATACTTATCTTAGAATTCTACTGGATTTTAGTTAAAAGCTTACAGTAACACCTCCATAAAGATTTGCAGCATATGGCTCTTCTGCCTGCCAATAGGGAAGCCTTAATATAATTAGAGCTCATCAAGACTGCAGTGAGCTATGATTGTGCCACTGATTTCCAGTCTGGATGATAGAGTGAGACACTGTTTCAAAATAAAATAATAATAATAATAATAGACTGGGCACAATGGCTCAAGCCTGTAATCTCCGCAATTTGGGAGGCCGAGGCTAGAGGCTTACCTGAGCCCAGGGGTTCGAGACCAGCCTGGGCAACTTGGTGAGACCTCATCTCTACAATAAAATAAAAAAATAGCTGGGCTCGGTGGCTCAGCCTGTAATCCCGCGCCTTGGAATACCTGAGCCCGCAGGTTCGAGACCCGCCTGGGCAACTTGGTGAGACCACATCTTTACAATAAATCAAAAAATTAGCCAGGTGTGGATGCGCGTGCCTGTAGTTCCAGCTACTTGGAAGGCTGAGGCGGAAGGATCGCCGGAGCCCAGCAGGTTGAGGCTGTGGTGGCTAGGAGCGGCCACTGCACTCCAGTCTGGGCAACAGAGTGAGACTCCAACTCAAAAATAAATAAATAAATGAATAAAATAAAATAAAATACAAATATAAGCCTGGCGTGGTAGCGCAAACTTGTAGTTCCGGCTACTTAGGAGGCTGAGATGGAAGGATCACCTGAGCTCAGCAGGTCAACACTGGGGAGGCTGTGAGTGCCACCGAACTCCAGCCTGGGTGACCAAGTGAGACTCCAACTCAAAAGAAAAGAAGAAGAAGAATAATTAGAACTCAGTGGAGTTAAGTTCAACAGTCTCCTATAATTCAGTTTCTGGAATTTAATTGGCAGCTATTGCTACTGTCTGAGCCTGTCTCTTTCAAGAGGCTGCAGAGTTTAGTGTCAGTGGATGGGTGCATCAAGTACTCGGTGATGAGCCACCAGGAAATTCCACTGATGTGGAATGGGAGGATGTTGTGATCAAGTGTTCAGCACTCTTAACTGGATTTAGCCAGACGTGGTGGCTCATGACTGTAATCCCAGCAGTTTCACGCCTGAACCCATGGATTCGAGACCAGCTTGAGCACCATGGTGAGATCTCACCTCTATAATAAAATAAAAAAATTAGCTGGGCGTAGTGGTGCACACCTGTAGTTCCAGCTACTAGGAAGGCTGCAGTGGAAGGATCACCTGAGCCCAGTAGGTCGAGACTGCGGTGGCTATGAGCATGCCACTGCACTCCAGCATGGGCAACAGAGTGAGACTCCAACTCAAAACAAAACAAAAACTGGATTTAACAATCATGGATGGGTTTCTTTCTTGAGTTTGATAGGGGTATTGGAAGGTTGGAAAGGAGGGCTCACTTTGTAAACTTTCATCTCTTACTTTTTCCGTTATCCCTCAATAGAACACAAGGAGAACAGAGAACTCATGGGAAAAAAATTAAGAACAAAAAGAACTTCAAAATCAGAGACTACTAGCATCAGGTTTGGGAATATTAAGACTAAAAAAGAGGAAGGTTAGGCCGAGCACAGTGGCTTATGCCTGTAATCCAAATGTTTTGTGAGGCCAAGGCAAGAGGATTGCTTGAGGCCAGGAGTTCAAAACCAGCCTGGGCAATAAAATGAGACTTCACCTCTACAAAAAAATTTAAAAATTAGCCAGGTGTGGTAGATGGCAAGATGGCAAGAACCCATCTTTACAATGAATCGGAAAATTAGCTGGGCATGGTGGCACATGCCTGTAGTCCCAGCACTTTGGGAGGCCAGGGCAAAAGGATCACTTGAGCCCAGGAGTTGAAGCTGTGGTCACACCATCTTCTTGGTGACAGGGTGAGACTCTGTCTCTAAAAAGAAAAAAAAAAAAAAGGGAGGTTTTGATTACTCTACTCTAGCTGTGTAGCATAATGATTAAGAGAATGAAGTTACACAGGAGTAACAAATGGGGAATGATGCCCCCTTTTTTGTTTGTTTGTTTGCATCGGGGTCTCACTCTGTTATCTAGGCTGGAGTGCAGTGGCACCATCGATCACTGCTCACTGTAACCTTGACCTCCTGGGCTCAGGCGATCCTTCTGCCTCATCTTCCTGAGTAGCTGGGACCATGGGCCTGCAGCACCACACCTGGCTAATTTTTTAATTTTTTGTAGAGATGAGGCCTTGCTATGTTGCCTAGGCTGGTCTTAAACTCCCGGACTCAAGAAATCCTCCTGCTTTGGCCTTCCAAAGTGCTGTGATTACAGGAGTGAGCCACCATGCCTAACCAGAAATGAAGCCTTTTGATACTTGCTTCATATATTGTTGTGAGCATTAAATGAGATAATATGGTAAGTGCTTAACAAATGTTAACTAGTATTATGAAGTTCATATAGGTATAATCTGTATGAGACATTTTCTTTTCTTTTCTTTTCTTTTCTTTTTGAGTCAAAATCTCATTCTGTCGCCCAGGCTAGAGTGCAGTGGAACACTGCTCATAGTCACTGCAGCCTCGACCTGTTGGGTTCAGGTGATCCTTCCACCTCAGCCTTCCAAGTAGCTGGAACTACAGGTGTGTGCCACCATATCCAGCTAATTTTCTGATTCATTGTAAAGATGAGTTCTTGCCATGTTGCCCAGGCTGGTCTTGAATCCGCGGGCTCAGGCAATCCTCTCACCTCCACCTCTGAAAGTGCTGAGATTACAGGCATAAGCCACAGCACCCAGCAGAGATAATTTCTTTTCTAACAAACCTAAAGGAATATTGCTCTCCAAAGCTGAGAACTTGTGAGGCCACAATTTTGTTCTTAGAAACTGTTATTTCTCAGAACAAGCTCAAATTGTGTTGTAAGGCCAATTTGCAAACCACAAGAGTAAAATATTCTCATTTTACATCACAGTTGGCTTTGGATCCTAACTAGTATTTTCTAACTTATTCATCAGATTGAACATAGTAATTTTTGTTTGTTTGTTTGTTTGGTTGTTTGTAGAAATGGGGTCTCCCTATGTTGCCTAGCTGGTCGCGAACTCCTAAGCTCAAGCAATCCTTGGCCTCTCAAAGTGCTGGGATTACAGATGTTAACCACCACGCCCAGCCCATGGTCATTTCTGACTGGTAAAAATATGTACCTTCGACAAGTGAAGATCCTGTTAATACTGAAGCTGTAACTGAAAAGAAGCATAGACTGTTTGTGATGGCATACACCTGTAGTCCTAGGTACTCCGGAGGCTGAGGATGGCTTGAGCCCAGGAGTTTGAGACCAGCCTGAGCAATGTAGTGATGAGACCCTGCATCTACAAAAAATATATATATATTTTTTTGAGTTGAAGTCTCACTCTGTTGCCCAGACTGGAGTGCAGTGGCACACTCCCAGCCACTGCAGTCTCAATCTGCTGGGCTCCAGCGATCCTTCTGCCTCAGCCTTCCAAGTAACTGGAACTATAGGCGCGCGCTACCACGCCTGGCTACTTTTTGATTTATTGTAGAAACGAGGTCTCACCAAGTTGCCCAGGTGGGTCTCGAGCCCATGGGCTCAGGCAATCCACTCACCTCAGCCTCCCAAAGCGTGGGATTACAGGCTGAGCCACCGAGCCCGGCTACAAAAAAAATTTTTTTTAAATAGTCACGTGTTGTGGCACACCCTGCAGTCCCAGCTACTCGGGATGCTGAGTCTGGAGGATCCCTTGAGCCTGGGAAGTCAAGGCTGCAGTGATCTATAATAGTGTCACTGTACTCCAGCCTGAGTAATAGAGTGAGACCCTGTCTCAAAAAATTTTTTGTTTTAAGAAAGTAAGAAAAAAGAAAAGTAGATTGTTGATGTAGTTACACAGACCTGTGTTTGAGACTTAGTTCAACTGTGGGGCCTGGCTTTGAGCAAATATTTTAACCTCAATAAAATGGAATACTATTATTGGGGTACAGGTTTCATACAAAGATCAGCAACAACATAGGAAGAGTACTCAACACATAGTAGGAGCTCAAAGAATGGTAGCAATTATTGTTTACAATAATGTACTACCAAAATGGAAATACACTTTCTTTTCATTTCATTTATTTATCTATTTATTTATCTAGAGTCAGAGTCTCACTCTGTTTCCCAGGCTGGAGTGCAGTGGCACAATCTCAGCTTACTGCAGCCTCAACCTCCTGAGCTCAGGCGATTCCTCTGCCTTAGCCTTCTGTGTAGCTCGGACTACAGGTGTGTGCCACCACACCCAGTTAATTTTTTGCTTTTTTTTGGAGACAAGTTCTTGCTATGTCGCCCAGGCTGGACTTGAGCTCCCTGGCTCCCAAAGTGCTGGGATTACAGGCAGGAGCCACTGCACCTGGCTCATCTTTCTTTCCATTTTAAGATAGCTTTGATAAATTTGAGAACTAGTAGGGAATTCAGTGGATCAGTTCAAGGATAATCCTCAAAAGAATGATGATAAAGCAGGCATCTTGAGATGAGTTGACTGCAAGCTATTACAAGTCACCCATACGGTACTTTATTTTTGTTTTTTAAAAAAGCATAATCGGGTGCAGTGGCTCACACCTGTAATCCCGGGACTTTGGGAAGCAGAGGCGAGAGGATTGCCTGAGGCCAGGGGTTTCAGACCAGTCTGGGCAACTTAGCCAGAAAAAAAAAAGCATAATCTTAGGAGGTACAAATGAAAGACAAGCAGCCTTTAGCTCTGGTCAATCTTGGTTGGAGCTCCACCTTTTTGAAAATACCTTAAAATAATAAAAATGATTCAAGTCTTCTCCTCCTCCTCCTCCTCCTCCTCCTTCTTCTTCTTCTTCTTCCTCTTCCTCCTCTTCCTCCTCTTCTTCTTCTTTGAGTGGGAGTCTCACTCTGTAGCCCACACATTCATGGCCACCTCAGCCTCGACCTGTGGGGTCAGGCAATCCTTCCGCCTCAGTTTTCCAAATAACTGGAACTACAGGCATGGTCCACCACATCTGGCTAATTTTTTGATTTTTTTTTTTTTTTGAGTTGGAGTCTCACTCTTGTCGTCCAGGCTGGAGTGCAGTGGTACGTTCACAGCCACCGCAGCCTTGACCTGCTGGACTCAGGAGATTTTTCCACTTCAATCTTCCAAGCAGCTGGAACTATAGAGGCATGCCACAATGCCTAGCTAGATTTTGTGATTTACTGTAGACACGAGGTCTCATCAGGTGGCCCAGGCTGGTCTCAACCCCCGGGCTCAGGCAATCCTCTTGCCTTGGCCTCCCAAAGTGCTGGGATTACAGGCTGAGCCACTGCACCTGGACTAATTTTTTGATTTATTGTAGAAACAAGGTCTCGCCAAGTTGCCCAGGCTGGTCTTGAACCCCTGAGTTCAGGCAATTCTGTCGCCTTGGCCTCCCAAAGTTCTGGAATTACAGGCTTGAGCCATGATTTAAGTTTGATGAAGAAAATAAATAGTTCTATTTGCCTGCTTGGAGAATTCAGGGTAAAACTGAAGTCTTCAAGTAAAGCTGGGCAACCAAATGTCAGCAAGGGTTGGTTGTTGATACCCTTTCCAGGAACATTCTACACAATAGTGTTTCTTTGTTTTCCATTTCCTTACTTCTCTCTCTTCATTCTTCCTTTCTTTTGTTTGTTTTTGAGTTGGAGTCGCACTCTGTTGTCCAGGCTGGAGTGCAGTGGCACACTCACGGTCACTGCTGCCTCGACCTGCTGGACTCAGGCGATCCTTCTACCTGGAACTACAGGCAGGCACCACCACACCCGGCTAATTTTCTGATTTATTGTAGAGATGAGGTCTCACCATGTTGCCCAGACTGGTCTGGAACCCCTGGGCTCAGGCAATCCTCTTGCCTCTGCCTCCCAAAGTGCTGGAATTACTGCCTGGGGCTCATTCTTCCATTCTACATTGTTTCCTTTCTTCCTTTCCCTCTGCCAGCCTTTGAACTTCAGCTTGGATGATTTATCCCTGCTGGTGGTAAATAAAGGCATCCTGAAGAGGCTCAATTGATGTAATCTTGCTTGGGTCTGAGGGATAGACTAAATGCTTCTCTTAGCCTCATGAAAGGGACAAGACAAAGATTAATCTAAGGATCTCATAAGGAGGTTTGATTGATTATTTATTTATTTACTTGTTTAAGTCGGAGTCTCAGTCTGTTGCCCAGGCTGGAGTGCAGTGGCACGCTCGCAGCCACTGCAGACTTGTCCTCTTGGGCTCTGGTGATCCTTCTGCCTCAGTCTCCCAAGTAGCTGGGATTACAGGTGCAGGCCACCACCGCTGGCTATAGCATAGTTTTAAATTACAGCATCTAGCCCTGGAGTTCTTATCCTGGGTAGTCAATAGACTTAAGGGAGTCTCTGAATGGAAGTCAGGAGTACTTCAACTTGGATGGGGGAAAATAACCTTGTTTTCACTAATGTTCGACTAGCATTTCCTCCCATTGTGATTGTAGGTTACAAACAGTAGAATTAGTAATACCTCTCACTCTATCACCAATAGAAATTATTTTTATATCACTTTATTATTGCTATGGATTTCTGCAAAAATCTTATCATTTTAAAATTTCAGTAGTTATTGGATCTGCTCTAAGATCCTGTTATGTAATTCATTAAAAGGAAAAGTATTACTATATCACAAATTTGTTTAAAACATATATTTCCTAATTTTATTTCTTTTTTTTTTTTTTTTGAGCCGTAGTCTCACTCAGTCATCCCAGCTGGAGTGCAGCCGTACAATCACAGCCACTGCAGGCTCAACTTGCTGGGCTCAGGCAATCCTTCCACCTCAGCCTTCCAAGAAGCTGGAACCACAGGTACATACCACCACTCTTGGCTAATTTTGATTTATTATAGAGACGAGGTCTCACCAAGTTGCCCAGGCTGATCTCAAACCTGTGCACGCAGGCAATCCTCTCGTCTCTGTCTTCCAAAGGGGTGGGATTACAGACGTGACCTACCGCGCCCGGCCATAACTGTATTTTTTTTTTTTTTTGAGTTGGAGTCTCACTGTCGCCCAGACTGGAGTGCAGTGGCCGCTCCCAGCCACCTCAGCCTCGACCTGCTGGGCTCCGGCAATCCTTCGGCCTCCGCCTTCCAAGGAGCTGGAACTACAGGCGCGCGCTACCACACCCGGCTAATTTTTGATTTATTGTAGAGATGAGGTCTCGCCAAGTTGCCCAGGCGGGACTCGAACCCGCGGACTCAGGCAATCCACTCACCTCAGCCTCCCAAAGGCGCGGGATTACAGGCTGAGCCACCGAGCCCGGCTCCTAACTGTATTTCAACATAGTTTCTTTTGTGTTGCTATTTTATTTATACATTTAAAAACCGAGAAGGGGTTCATAGTATTTACCAGATTTCCAAATGGCACAAGATAGGTTAAGAATGTGAAGCTAGAGGCAAATTTATGTTAAGCTAATAAAGGTTAAATTTCAGAGTGCCCCACTTTTTTTTTTTTTTTTTTTGAGTCGGAGTCTCACTCTGTCGCCCAGGCTAGAGTGCAGTGGAACGCTCGCGGCTACTGCAGCCTCGACCTCCTGGGGGCAGGCGATCCTTCCACCTCGGCTTCCTAAGTAGCTGGAACTACAGGTGTGCACCACCATGCCCAGCTAATTTT
>CAUYQG010139898.1:0-13687 GCA_963574415.1 Tarsius wallacei | reverse complement strand
AGTGCAGTGGCCGCTCCCGGCCACCGCAGCCTCGACCTGCTGGGCTCCGGTGATCCTTCCGCCTCAGCCTTCCCAGTAGCCAGAACTACAGGCGCAAGCTACCACGCCCAGCTAATTTTTTGATTTATTGTAGAGATGAGGTCTTGCTTGCCCAGGCGGGTCTCGAACCCGCGGGCTCAGGCAATCCACTCACCTCAGCCTCCCAAGGCGCAGGATTACAGGCTGAGCCACCGAGCCCGGCTTTTTTTTTTTTTTTTGAGTTGGAGTCTCACTTTGTCGCCCAGACTGGAGTGCAGTGGCCGCTCCCGGCCACCGCAGCCTCGACCTGCTGGGCTCCGGTGATCCTTCCACCTCAGCCTTCTAAGTAGCTGGAACTATAGGCGCGTGCTACCACACCCGGCTAATTTTTTGATTTATTGTAGAGATGCAGTCTCGCCAAGTTGCCCAGGCGGGTCTCGAACCCACAGGCTCAGGCAATCCACTCACCTCAGCCTCCCAAAGGCGCGGGCCACCCTTGTCTCTGAGCCACCGAGCCCGGCTTTGTGTTGTGTTTTCAATTTCACCTCTCAAATTATTCTTTAACTTCCCTGGTGATGTCTTTTTGGACTTATTGTTTAATTTCCACATTTGTGACCTTTCCAGTTTTTCTTCTGTGATTGATTTAATCCTTTGTGTTCATTCTCAAAAGATACTTCGTATGATTTCAATCTTTTAGATTTATTAAGACTTCTTTTGTGGCCTAACATATGGCCTATCCTGGAGAATGTTCCATGTGCATTTGAGGAAAATTTGTCTTTTCCTGTTACCAGATGGAGTGTTCATATATGTTTGTTATATCCAATTGGTGTAGAGTGTTATCTAAGACTCCCATTTTTTTTTTTTTTTAGTTGGAGTCTCACTCTGTCACTAAGGTTGGAGTGCAGTGGCATGCTCATAGCCACCTCAGCCTCCACCTGCTGGGTTCAGGCAATCCTTCCACCTCAGCCTTCCAAGTAGCCGAAACAACAGGCGTGCACCATCATGCCCGGGTAATTTGTTGGTTTATTGTAGAGATGAGATTTCACCAAGTTGCCCAGGCTGGTCTCGAACCCACAGGCTCAGGCAGTCCTCTCACCTCGGCCTCCCAAAGTTGCTGGGGTTACAGATGAGTGTCATCGTGCCAGGCCGACTCCCATGTCTTTCTTAGTCATCTGCCTGGTTGGTCTGTCAATTACTAAGAGTGGAATGCTGAAATCTCCAACTAGGATCGTCAGGCTGCTTCTCCCTTCAATTCTGCCAGTATTTTCTTCATATATTTTGGATCTCCGAGGTTGGTGCATATGTTTGTTTGTTTGTTTTTAAAGCAAGATTTATTGAGAGGACAGAAAAGCTCCCACAGTAGGAGGGGACTCAGAGGGAGTTGCCTGCATATATGTTTTTAACTGTCATATCTTCTTGATGAATTGACTCTTCTATCATATACAATGTCCTTCTTTGCCTCTTGAAACAGATCTTGACTTAAAGTCTGTTTTGTCTGATATTAATATAACCATCCCTGCCTGATTACATTCTCTCTCTCTTTCTGTGTCTCTCTCTCTCTCTCTCTGTCTCTCTCTCTTTCTCTCTCCCTACCTCTCCCTCTTTTTTATTTTGCTTTGTTTTGTTTTTGAGAAAGCAGGATTTATTGAGAACAGAAAAACTCCCACAGCGGGAGGGAACCCGAAGGGGTTGTGTGCCACCATACTCAGCTAATATTTTGATTTTTTTTTTTTTGGTAGGGACGATGTCTTACTATGTTGTCCAGGGCGGTCTCAAACTCCTGAGCTCAAGCAGTCCTCCCACTTCAGACTCCCAAAATGCTGAAGCATGAGCCACTGTGCCTGGCCAATCCCGGCTCTCTTTTAGTTACTATGCGCATGAGACATCTTTTTCTATCCTTTTTCTTTTTTCTTTTTTTTTTTTTTTGAGTCGGCATCTTACTGTGTCACCCAGGTTGAAGTGCAGTGGCACGCTCATGATCACTGCAAACTAGACCTGCTGGGCTCAGGTGATCCTTTCACCTCACTCTTCCAAGTAGCTGGAACTACAGGCACACACCACCGCACCCAGCTAATTTTTTGACTTATTGTGGAGATGAGGTCTCGCCATGTTGCCCAGGCCGGTCTCGAACGCCTGGGCTAAGGCAATCCTCTCTCGCCTCTACCTCCTAAAGTGCTGGGATTACAGATATGAGCCACTGCACCCAATTTATTCTTTCTCTTTCAATCTAGATATATACTTAGATCTAAAAATGAGTCAGATATAGCCAGTATGTAGTTGGATCATGCATCATGCTTTTCTTCTTTTTTTTGAGTTGGAGTCTCACACGTCTCCCAGGCTGGAGTGCAGTGGCATGCTCACGGCCACCGCAGATCTCCGGGTTTAGTTGAGAGAGAGAGAGATATATATATATACATTTTTTTGTAGCGACAAGTTTGATTCATGTCTCATTTTCGTTTGTGTATATTCTTTAGATATATTTATTTTGTGGTTACCATGGGGACTGCATATAACATCCTAAAGTTATAAAGATTTAATCTAAGTTGATAATAACTTAACTTCAATTGTATAAACTTCAATGGCAGCCCCCTCCACTTTATGTTACTGATGTCAAAATTTACATCCTTATATGTTTCATACCCATTAACATGGTGTATAATTATTTCATTCATTGTCTTTAAATCCTGTGCTATCATTTGGATGTCTTTCCCCTCCAAATCTCATGTTGGAAGTGGGGCTTAATGGGAGGTATTTGGGCCATACGGGAAGATCCCTCATTAATCGATTAATACCCTCCCTGGGGGGAGAAGGGGAGTGAGTTCTCACTCTGTTTGTCCCCACAATAGCTGGTTGTGAAAAAGAGTCTGGTCCCTCTCCTCTCTCACCCTTGCTTCTTCTCACCATGAGATCTCTGCCCACACTGGCTCCCTCTGGCTTCTGCTGTGAGAAGCCTGAGGTTTTCACCAGATGCCCAATATTCCAGCTAGCAGAATTGTGAACCAAATAAACCTCTTTTCTTTATAAATTACCCAGCCTCAGGTATTCATTTACAGCAACACTAAATGGACAAAGATATCCTATATTTTAAAAGTGGGGTTACAAGTCGAGCACGGTGGCTCACGCCTGTAATCCCAACACTTTGGGAGGCAGAGATGAGAGGACTTCCTGAACTCAGGGGTTCGAGACCAGCCTGAGCAATATGGCGAGACCTTGTCTCTACAAAATAAATAAAAAGAATTAGCCGGGTGTGGTAATGCATGCCTGTGGTTCCAGCTACTTGGAAGGCTGAGGCGGAAGGATCACCTGTCCAGTAGGTTGAGGCTGCGGTGGCCATGAGCAGCGTGCCACTGCACTCCAGCCTGGGTGACAGAGTGAGACTCTGACTCAAAAAAAAAAAAAAAAATAAGATGAGTAATTTGTAAACTTAAACTTCTCAAAATCGATTTACTTCCTGAGTGTACCATATTATGGGAACATGGTGTTAAGCTATAGTTACATGGTACTTCATTCTGGAGAACAAATTTTACTCCAGATTAGGGTCAATAAAATCATTATTTTTATTTATTTTTATTATTTTCGAGTCAGAGTCTCACTCTATTGCCCAGGCTGGAGTGCAGTGGCACGCTTACATCTACCACAGCCTCAACCTCCTGGGCTCAGGCAATCCTTCTGTCTCAGCCTTCCAAGTAGCTGGAACTACAGACACGCACCACCACACCTGGCTATTTTTTTACTTATTGTAGAGATGAGGTTTTGCTATGTTGTCCAGACTGGTCTTGAACCCCTGGGTTTAGGCAATCCTCTCGCCTCTGTCTCCCAAAGTGCTGGGATTACAGGCGTGAGCCTGGCTAAAATCATTATTTTAAAATTAAAACTAATTTATGGCTAGGCTCAGTGGCTCAGCCTGTAATCCCAGCACGTTGGGAGGCTGAGGCAAGTGGATTGCCTGAGCCTGAAGGTTCGAGACCAGCCTGGGCAACTTGATGAGACCTCGTTTCTACGATAAATCAAAAATTAGCTGAGTGTGTCGCACACGCCTGTAGTTCCAGCTACTTGGAAGGCTGAGATAGAAGGATTGCTGGAGCCTAGCAAGACGACACTGGGGTAGCCATGAGTGTGCCACTGCACTTCATCCTGGGCGACAGAGTGAGACTCCAACTCAAAACAAAACAAAACAAAACAAAATTAATTTCCTTGTACTAATGATAGAATGCAATATTTTAATGAATGAATGTTAAATTGTGAAATAATTTCTCACTTCTGTTGAATTGTTCCTGTCTATGCACCCCCAAAGGTCATTCTCTCTGAACTCTAGGGGGTGAGTTTGAGAAGCACTGGCTATATCTAATTCTGCTTCCTTCTCCTTTCTTACTGTTCTGGTAACTGGAAAATTCAAAATATTAATATAAAAGACATTCAGTAATAATCAGTCTCATTCATTTACTTGTTTTTTAAAAGTTTATGAATTTTTAAAAATTCTTATTTATTCATTTTAAAACTAACTCATACTTTCTGATTTAATTTTCACGCTTTTGACTCTATTGGGTTCTGATTTTTTCTTTATTTTTCAGATATGCTTATTTGTGTATTTCTTGTCTGCTGCTTTATAGTCTTTTGGGGAAGTAATTGGGGGCATAAACTATATATCTTTGACTATAGCTAAATCTATTAATCAGTGATTGTTTTGTTCATTGTCTCTTTTGTAAGCTGAGTTCCCTTCAAAGACAGTAACGTGATTTATTAAATCACTGTGAAATCAACCTAATTCAATACAAGGAGGTAATCAGTATAAGAAACGTTAGTGTTTCTTAGACTATTTAAAAGGAATTATTATTTTGCTATATTTAAAATATGTAAGACACTTTAAAAAATAAAGAAAACTATCATTTCTATGCAATTGGCCACAAGAAATGAATATTTCTTCTAGGTTTTCCTATGCAATTTTTTCCAGAGACAAAAACAACCCAACATTCTTTATGGATATATTTAGAAACATTTATATGTAGGGACTACATGATAGCAGGATGATGTAAAAACATTTTTGTAGAGCAAGAATGTCCTATCATGTCCCCTGATGGCAGAAGGAATATGTCAATCAAACTCATAAAAATATCTTTGCTATCTTATTACCTTCCTACTGAATAAGTTATTCAACTCCTTTGATTTTGGTGGAGTACAAAGAGACTTATTTTGTTCAGAAAAAAGGAGAGAGCTTTTAAACTTATTTCTTGGATTGGCATATAGTTTTTGATGAGGAGAATGTAACTACTGGGGAGTAATTTGTAAGCTAAAGGAGACCACAAGTGAATTAAACAGATGAAAGAGCATTACAATGAGGCTTACAACATTGAAAAATGTTACTAACATAACAAAATATGGTATTGCACTTTTAAAAATATGTGTAACTAAGGAGTATTAATTTCCCTTTATAAAAGTACCCAGACTTAGAGTAGAAAAATCTGAGTTTGACTCTTCAGCCTTAGACAAGTGGCTTACATTATTTGAGACACAATTTATTTGTTGTTATAATAAATTTATTACTCTCTATCTATAATAAATATATTACTCTCTATCAGGGCTATCCAGGGGGCTAAGTAACATATCTGCCTCATAGAAAAACTACTGCATTAAACTATAATATAAATATGGTATTGATTTAAGGAGACATGCATGGGTGTCAAGTTGACAAGGAATGGACTTGTGATGGTTAATTTTACATATCAACTGGGCTACAGGTTTCCCAGACATTTGACTAAACATCATTCTACATGTGTCTATATTATACAGGTGTTTCTGGATAAGACAGACATTTGGTAGACTGAGTAAAGCAAATTGGCTTGTGTTAGAAAGGAAGAACTCAAATTGTTTTACTCTGCTCTCACACCACAACAGCAATCAACACAAACATGTGGGAATTTTTTCCCCCACCAACAAGCAAGCAAGCAATTCTGCAGCAACCGCCAGCAGGGTGTTCTCCAGTTCATTTTTACCTGGAGGTATTGTCAGATCCCACAGGTTGAGGACTCAGTCTTATAAGACTGCCTCTCTCATTTTTAGACCTCAGTTTCAAGTCCAGGCCTCCAGAATTTCTTATTGGCTGGCTTCAAATTGGAGTTCCCAGGACTTCTTTTAGGCTCAATTAATTTACTAGACCAGCTCACAGAACTCAGGGAAACACTAAATTACATATACTGGTTTATTACAAAGCCTATTACAAAGGATACAGGTGAAGAGATGCACAGGATGAGATATGGAGAAAGGGGCACAGAGTTTTTGTGCCCTCCCTGTACATGCCACCCTCAAGGAATCTCCATGTGTTCAACCATCCAGAAGCTTCTGAGCCCTGTCCTTTTTTGCCTTTTATGGGAGGCTTCATTCGTAGGCATGATGGACATCCATGTAGACCTGGGATTGGACAAAAAGGCTATGATCTAAAATTAACAGACTGAATGGGGAACCCAGGAAGGCCTGCCTGTTCGCATCCTCCTTGGCCTCTCTGTGCAGCTTTCCTTCCTCCTGGGTAGGGGGCAGGATCCCTTCTGAAATGGGGTCTTATGGCAATCAGACAAGTTAGGTCAGAGAATTTCTTTAAGGACAACTCTAAGACAGAAAGATGGGAAAGATTCTTGCTCTGGGGAGAGAAAGGAGCAGGTAAAAGAAGGCAGGAGAAGGTCAGAGAGAGTGAGATTCTATTTCCTGAGGCCTAAAGTACCCAAACATTATAACAAGAGTATAACAGGGGCTATGGAGTCATGAGCCAGGGCTCATGGACGAAAACATATATGTATGTATGTGTGTGTGCTTGTGTATACACACACAGATGCCCATGCACACACATCATAATATCACACCCTCCCTAATGTGGTGGGTATCTTTCAAGCAATTGAAAACCTGAATAGAACAAAAATGCCAAGTATGAGGAACCCTCTGTGCCAGACCACTTGAGCTGAGACATTGGTCTTTTCTTGCATCTTGTCTTTGAATTCTTATGAAGACATTGGTTCTTCATGGGTCTCCAGCCTGCTGGCTGTCAGACTAGAACTTATAGCACAGCTATAAGTTGAAGGCTTAATCTCCAATGTGACTGGTTCTCAGGCCTGCAGGCTTGGACCGGACCTACACAATCAGCTCTCCTGGGTCTCTAGCTCACCAACGAAGATCTTGGGACTTCTTTATAATAAATTTCTTACACATACACACATTCACACAGTCTAGTTTTTGGAATGTGCGACTAACACAAGTACTATAACAAAATGCAATAGTCTGGGTGGCTCACACAACAGACATTTATTTCTCACAGTTCTGGAGGCTGGGAAGTCCAAGGTCAACACGCTAGTCTATTTAGTTCTTGCTAAGGGCTCGCTTTCTGGATGCCAGTGACTGTCTTCTCACTCTGTCCTTAGTATGTAACTGAGAGAAGAGAGCGGGAGAGGGAGGACCCTTCTTATAGAGACACTAATCCCATGGGATCACCCACCCCGGACCTCATTTAATCTTATGTTCTTATTCCAAATGCAGTCACATTGGGGATTAAGCCTTCAACATATGACTAGAGGGGGAGGCACATACATTCAGCCCATAACAAATATTAACTTAGAAAGTGGTTTTTAAAGACATTCTGTTATTTTATTTTATTTTATTTTTGAGTTGGAGTCTCACTCTATTGTCTAGGCTGGAGGGCAGTGGCCCACTCATGGCCACTGCAGCCTCAACCTGCTGGGTTCAGGCAATCCTTCCCCAGCCTTCCAAGTAGCTGGAACTAAAGGCATGCACCACCACGCCTGGCTAATTTTCTAATTAACTGTAGAGATGCAATCTCACCAAGTTGCCCGGGCTGGTCTTGAACCTTTGGGCTCAGGCACTCCTCTCACCTCAGCCTCCCAAAGTGTTGGGATTATAGACATGAGCCATCGCACCCAGCTAACATTCTGTTCTATGAAATACTTTGATTAATATTTTTACATAGGTCTTGGCATCTGGTCACTGGGGCCACTTTTTGAGCCATCGACTTCATTTGCTCCTACCTTCTGAATTGTTTGCTCTGCAGCACTCCATGAATTGGTTATAATTCTGTCACATGAAATTGTATTCCAAGACCAAGTAATCACTTGTAAACATTACGATAATGTTTTCTAGACAAAAAAAATAATAGATGGCAAAGATGCAGAGAAAAGAGAACTCTTACGTTACACACCATTGGTGGGAATGTCAACTAGTATAGCCACTATGGAAAACAGTATGGAGATTTCTCAAAAAACTAAAAATAGAATTGCTATTCAAGGCCAGGTGCAGTGGTTCACACCTGTAATCCCAGCACTTTGGGAAGCCAAGGCGGGAGGATCACTTGAGGCCAGGAATTCGAGACCAGCCTGGGCAACATATACAAAAAATAAA
Source organism: Tarsius wallacei (assembly GCA_963574415.1). Taxonomy (NCBI): domain Eukaryota; kingdom Metazoa; phylum Chordata; class Mammalia; order Primates; family Tarsiidae; genus Tarsius; species Tarsius wallacei. The sequence continues at coordinate 5,275 of CAUYQG010139898.1, read as the reverse complement.
AATTAAAAAAGTTTAGCTGGGCATGCCTGTAGTCCCAGACACTCAGGAGGCTGAGGTAGGAGGATCACTTGAGCACAGGAATTCAAGGTTACAGTGAGCTATGATGGTGACACTGTACTCCAGTCTGGGCAACAGAGAAAGACCTTGCCCCTGAAAAATAAATAAAAAACAAAATGAACTTCAAAACCTTGTTGACACCAACACTCATCACCCAAATATATATACACGCACACACATATATATGTACATAAATATATAATTGTTTTTATTTTTTTATTTTTTGAAACAAGTTCTCATTATGTTGCCCAGGCTGGTCTCAGATTGCTGGGCTCAAACAATCTACCCACCTTGGACTTCCAAAGTTCTGGGATTACAGGATGAGCCATCGTGCCTGGCCAGCAGTTCTCTTTCTAGATCTGAGATTTTTTTTCTTTCAATATGGAAATTGCTTCATCTCTTTTTCTGGTTCTAGACACATAATCTACAATTATACAAAGTTTATGAAATATAAATATAAAGGCACAATAACCACCACTTATATATTTTGGTTTCCACACTTTTTCTACACTCATACAAACATGCATGTAGTTTACAAAATGAAGCCACAGTGCACACCCTGCTTTGTAGCCATCTGTGCACAGAAAACTGTCCCATAAATAGAGTTCCCTGTTGGTAAATAGAACTTCTATCATCATTTTAGTGGCTGCCTGGTGTTCCTTTGTGCAGGTGTCTCACGACAGACCTAACAGGTTGGGTTGACTCTTCAGTCTTGATCTGGAACATTGTCCAGTAAATTTTTCAGATTTCATACCAACCTTTACCTCCTTAAGTGCCAGCCCTTTTAGAGTTCAAACTACAAACTTAGCAATAAAAATAGAAGCCTAAGGGCACTGTCACCTGAGCCAGCCTCATGGAAGATCACATCCTGCTGCAGAGCGCCTCTGTTTTTCCACTGTGAAACAACTTGGCCAGATTCTCAAAATAGCCCTCCCTCTGTTGGCATGCCAGCCGCTCGCTGTGTTACTGGGCCCTCCCAGCGCCAGCTAAAATCCACTTCCCGCATCAGAGTCCCTCTGCCCTGAGCCAGACGGACTTAGCAATCAAGGCACTACATGGGGAGCTGCGGGTAGTTGGGCCCTGGAGACAGCCAGTGGGACTGCAGATGGTGGAGCGTACAACTCCCTATCTCCACCCGTGGCAAGAGATCCTGGTGTCAGGCAGAGGAGTGTTCTGAGTTGGGGAAAAAAGGTCAGGGGTGCAGGCTTATGGTATGCTGAACAAACAAATCTGGCGAGAGGGCTAGAAAACAGATTCCGGTAAAAAGAGCTCTGAGTTTTCTTCTGAGGAAAAAAAGTGGCAGCTCCTGTATGGAGTACCTTTTATATGCCAAACGTGCCTTCTTCAATCAGTCCTCATAGCAGTTTGTGAGGTGGGTACTATCATCATCCTATAGCTGGGGAAACAAAGTCACAGACATAGTAAACGTTTATTCTACAAGTGTTTTGAGTGTCTTATGCACAGAGTCCCCTAGAGAATCAGTGGCAGTGTCTTGAATCCAGGACTGTTCGATCTTGAAGCTTAAGCACTTTTACTAGGTTACAACCACCTTGAGTAAAAGTTGGAAATTGAAAGATCTGCCGGGTGTGGTGTTTAGAAGCATCTTCACCAGATGTGTTTGTTCAGCAAATAGTGGTTAAATAGGCACTGTGTTACGTATGTGAAAGAGACATGATGAATAAGACAGCCTAGGGCTGCAATCTAGAAATATCCACTTATTCACACACTGAACACCTCGGTACCACCTGTTAATCAGGTGCTGAGCACACAGTCATCTTCTTCCAAAGAGGCTCTTGCATCTTCTCACCTCCACCTCTGCTGTCATCAACTGTGCAGACTGCAGTCACGGCGTTCCAACCATGCTGCCGGTTTTCACGCTTGATTCTAGAACCAGTCCACAGCAGAGTGGGCTTTCATAATGTTAAGGATGATAAAAGGATTGTGCTGTTCCTCTGTTACGGCTTAAAATCCCATTGGGACCGAATGCAAACTTCGTGCCTTGGCCATGGGCCCCGCACGGCCGGGCCTCTGCCTCCATCTCCAACGTGAGCTCAGTCCCGGTGCATCACTCTTCCCATGTCCCATGGCCGGTCAGTTCCTAGAAGTGGCCAAGCTCTCTCCCACCTCAGGGCTTTTGCATATGCTGTCATCTCTATCTGAAATGTCATCTCCTAGTCTCGTGGGATGTCAGGCATCTTCCCATCCTTCATACATCAGCATAAGGGTCACCCGCTCAGAAAGGTCAACTTCCACAGTCATCATTTATTCCCTAACACAGCATCCTTCTGCTGTTTTTCTTTTTCTTTTCTTTCTTTCTTTTTTTTTTTTGAGTTGGAGTCTCACTCTGTCACCCAGGCTGGAGTGCACACCTCTCCCCCCGGCCTCCCAAAGTGCTGGGATTATAGACGTGAGCCACCACACTAGACTCTCTTGTTTTTCAAAATCTACATTTGTTCTTTTATTTATTTGCTTCCTTATTTGTTATTTGTCTGTTCTACAAACAATATAAGAATATAGTTTCTTATAAGAAATCGCTAGGTTGGGCACAGTAGCTCACGCCCATAATCTCAGCATTTTGAGAGGCCAAAATGGGAGAACTGCTTGAGCTCAGGGGTTCAAGACCAGCCTGGGCAACAGTGAGACCTCGGCAGTGCACACCTGTTGTCCCAGCTACTCCGGAGGCTGAGGTGGAAGGACAGCCTGCACCCAGGAGGTGGAGGCTGTGGTGAGCCCTGATCGTGCCACTGCACTCCAGCCTGGGCAACAAAGTGAGACTGCAACAAAAAAGAAGAAGAAGGGAAGGAGAGGGAGAGAAGGGGGGAGAGGGAGAGGGAGAGACGGAGGGAGAGGGAGGAGGAGGGAGGAGGAGGGAAAGAGAAAAGGAGGAAGAGGAGGAGGAAGAGAAGGAAGAAGACCAAGAAAAACAAGATACAATGAATAATAGAAGCCCTACAAGGGGAGGAGCCTTATCTCTTACTCATCACTTCCTCATCACCTAGGACTATGTCTGCCACATAGTAGGTGCTCAGGAAAGATCTCTTATGCAGAAGAATGAATGAATGGATTTCCGCTGCTTGAAACCTCCAGGGACAGAAGTTTTGAGTCTTAGGCGGGCACGCCCTTGGATAGATGTCTTCTGAAGTGAAAAGTTCTTTTTACGTTAGGCTACATTAAAAAAAAAAAAAAATGCTAGAATGTGGCTTGGAAAGGAAGAAGGAAGGGCCAGTTTCCTCCAAAAAAGAAGACAGGAGGACACTCCAAGCAGTGGGCAGTATAAACACTCATTTGCATGTAAGAACAGGATGAGTTATTTCTCCACTGTCCACCAGCAAGATTTGGTAGGCCAGGCGTGGTCGCTGGTGCCTGTAATCCCAACATCTTGGGAGGCCAAGGAGGGAGGATTGCTTGAGGCCAGGAGTTCAAGACCAGCCTGGGCAACATAGTGAGACCTCCACCTCTACACAAAAGAAAAGTTAGCCAGGCATGGTAGTGCCTGCCTGTATTCCCAGCTACTCAGGAGGCTGAGGCAGGAGGATCGCTTCAGACCAGGAGCTTGAGGCTGCAGTGAGCTGTGATCATACTGCTGTATTCCAATCTGGCTGACAGAGTAAAACCTTGGCTCAAAATAAACAAAATAAAATAAATAAATAAATAAAGATAAAGACCTGGCGTCAAGAGGAGGCCATTGGAGTGGGGAGTGGGGGGAGGGCCCTTACTGCCAGGTTAGATCATGGCTCTGAGTCCATCTGAGTGAAAAATGGACCCCCAAGTCAGCTCCGGGTAAGTGCTCAGTACATTGTAATGAATAACGATTCATCTTTATGCCACTAAAAATTTTCTTTTAGGACACACTGTCTCATGTAGGCACACCACACGTTGGAAAGACACGAGAGCCAAGGCCTAGCACTGTCCTGGGTGCGTCGGGGACACTTGCAAGCAGGAAGGCAGCACGGCAGCATACAGTGGCTCTCAAATCCGAGCTGTGTCACTTAAAACCCCAGGAGAGTTTCAGATTCACAAGGCCCCATGGGGCTGGGAATTTGCATCTCTAATGGGTCTGTCCATGCTGGTGCGGTTCCACACCTGGAGAATGGCTGACATGGTGGCGAGCTGCCCCTGTGCTCTGGTGCCAGGCAGACTAATTCAGACCCCAGCTATACCTCCTCACCAGACATATGATCTCAACAAGTTGCCTAATCTCCCCGGCCTCAGTTCCCGCATCTGAAAACAGAGATAATAATAGAGCCATCCTCATGGAGGTTGTTGTGAGGTTCAAATGAGGTCTCCCATTAATCAGCATTGATTGTTAATTGTCAATACATGCAATTAAAATAAATCCATAGCCCCAAGGAGAACTTTCTGGAATTAGGGAAATGTTCTCTTCTGTGCTATTCGGTGTGGCTATGGGGAATTTGAAATGTGGCCGGCACCCTTGAAAACCTGAATATTTAACACTCATTAAATTTTAGCCAGTTTCAGTTTAAATAGCCACGTGTGTCCAGTGGCTGCCATGTTGAAAAGCACCAATGTCTGCATGGAGTCGCGGCGTGGGCAGAGCCTGCCTGGCAGCCCTTTGGAGCACGCAGGACGCAGGGCTGCATTAGATGGCGAGCGTGGGATTTCCACTCTCCAGCCACGTGACCTTAAGCAAGCAGCACAGCCGCCGACACGCAGCCTCATCTGTAAAACACGAGTGATAGCCCTGCCCTGGCTTCCTTCGAAGTGAACAGAGGAATCTGACCACAGCTGAGACCTGACCTTCTGAAGGGACCAACTGACATCTCGCATGCTTGATGTCAGGCCAGTGGCGTCTCGGTTCTGGGTGGGAGGCCGCGAAGGGAGACACGGTCAGGTGTGTCTTTCGAAAAGACAACGAGATGCGATGTGGAAGGAAAGGGTGGGGCGTTACGAGAAGAGGCAGGGACACAAGAATCCCATCTGTAGTCATCCAGGCAGGAGGCGACATTAAATGTGAAGATGGGTTAGGTGGATGGGGTTGAATGACAGGAAGTCGGAACAATGGGGCTTGGTGTTGACTGGTGCGGAAGGGGGGGAGAGGTGACAGTCAAGAATAACTTTCAGAGGTGAGTGCTCCCGTGGGTTTTATTTATTTATTTATTCATTCATTCATTCATTTTTTTGAGTTGGAGTCTCACTCCATCGCCCAGTCTGGAGTGGCACGCTCACAGCCACCCCAGCGTCTACCTCTGGGCTCCAG
>CAUYQG010139897.1:0-11926 GCA_963574415.1 Tarsius wallacei | reverse complement strand
ATTGAAAGTCTCAGAGAAGAAGGGCTGCAGAAATGGTGTCTTCAAGAAGAAAGCATTTTTACTAATTCCATTAACACTGTAGCTCATATAATATTGATTTTGTCTTATTAATGGCATATGTGGTTAGTAATAATTTTTTTTTAAAAATCTGTCATACTAATTATAAAACAGATTACAAATACATCATTCTAACAAAAAAACTAAAAAGTTATTTTTAAAAATTAGCTGGGCGTGGTGGTGCGTGCCTGTAGCTCCAGCTACTTGGATGACTCAGATGGAAGGATCACCTGAGCCCAGGAGGTCAGGACTGCAGTGGCCGTGAGTGTGCCACTGCACTCCAGCCTGGGGGACAGAGTGAGATACTCTAACTCAAAAAAAAAAAAAAAAATAAGTCCTGTTATGTGAGAGACTGATGGATATTTTGTTATTAGAAGGAAAAGATGGGAAAATAAAGCCAGTAATTCCATTGGATTAAGAAATAACGTTTTCATAGCATAGTCTTTTCCATCTTTTGATCAGATAGTCATTGCTTATTCACAAAATCATGAACTTTGCAACAACCTGGATGGCATTAGAGTTTATAATACTGAGTGATCTCTCACAGAAACATAGAGCTGAGTACCACATGTTCTCACTCATAAGTGAACCTTGAACAACTACCGTATTACTGTAGGAAAGGGATTGAAAGTAGCAGGAAACTTCGGGAAAGGGACTGGGAGTGGGGGACTGGGACTGACAGTCGTCAATATCCGCCTAGGGAAGGGGGGACACACCTCATCAACAAGGGTACCTACACAAAGAACATTTGTGTACCTAACCCTGAATTGTACCCCACAATTTCAAAATAAAAATTAAAAGAAAAAAAAAAAAGACAAACTGTTTTATGCAACCAATTCATGGGAAGGTTTGGCGACTGCATGAATATTTTTACCACATGTATTGTATTTTATACATAGATATGTCTGCTTCATAAAGGGCAGCTATGATGTTATGTAATGCGCACTTTTTCTAACAAATTATTGTAATCAAGCTTATTTTATTTATACTATTGAATTTTAAATTAGTTTATATCATTTAAAACTTTTTTCATGACTTTTGTTTAATGTAGGAGGTTTTTATGGTGGTGTCAAAAATTCCAACCATGGTTTCTTCAAGATTTCGTAATCTGAACTTAAAATTTTGTTATTCGTGAAGACTCCTTGATGTGGTTAACTTTTACCAATTCTATAAGAAATGTATACTCATCTGCCATTTTTTCCAAACCAGAACTTTAAAAAATGTGTGTTTGTCATCCAGATTCGCTTGTTTTATGAGCTAAATTAAAGGTAATACATCACCGGTCAAAACATTAAATCATTTAAGTTTTCAATAATCAGGATTTAAAAGTAAAATTCTATTTTCTTCAAAATGTATTTAAAGTAAAAATCTTGTTTAAAATGAACATTTCTAGAGTATTTTGAAGTCTATCCATGCTGACTTTTGTGTGTCTCATTAAGTGATAAATTATTTACAATTTTTGAAGTTTGAAAATGTGTGTCATTTTTCTATGACACAAAACCTGGAAGTTTAAAAATCCCACCTGCCTTTCTGCAGACACTTACTATAATTCTTTCTTTGATCGTTGTGTGTATCTTGGAGAGCATGTGATGCTTTCTGACTTTTTTTTGTAGGAAACAGGGAAATTAATTCTGTATTTTAGTTATTTTTTAATCCAGTTTTATCTATCAATAAATAGCTTTAACTCTTTTTAAATAATGCTAAGGAGTATTGTGGAAGGAAAATTTATTCTCCTATGTATTTATTATGCTGATGGTTTTCCTCATAATGTCCACCATATTCAAGTCATACAATAATTTTTAATAAAAACGATTCTCTGTTTGCATGTATATTATATTGATATACATAGGGTTTAATTAAACTATGTCATTAAGTAAAATAGTATACCTATATTGAACTGCATACTCAGTAAACCCTTGGTAAGCAAAGAACAAGTTCTGGTCTAATAAATAGTAGCCTACTAGTATACGCATTAGTCGATATGTTTTACAAGTAGAATTGAGGTCATTAATTCATCTATAACATCTGTTTGGTGGAGGTCACTTAAGAGAGTTTATACTTTATTTCTGATTTTATCAATGGTGCTGAAAATTAAATGAAACTTCAAACTCCTTCAAAGGAAGCAATAAGACTATATAGGTAACATATGATGTCTTAGAAAAAAACAGGAGGAGAAAAAAAAGAATTACTGATATCATATATAGCCCTAGTGGCAGTGACAAAAGGAATGACCCTCAGCTTCCTGAAATGGAAATACCGGTTTCCTGTGGAGTCATAAGCACAGGCTACAGTGAACAGAGAAAATGCAAGGGAGATGGTAATGAAGAGGCATCTGCCTCCTTAACAACTTGGCTCAGATAGTGCTTAGTGCATGCTCACTAGGGAAATAAACCATTGCTTGAATGATAGACGTCTGCATGTGTGTTTGGAGGAGGCAGGTGGGTCATTGTTCTGTAATTCCATTTGCTATGCCCATGAATATGGAAGGAGTGCATTCGTAAAAGCGTTTAGCTTTTGCATTGTTGATGATGCCCTGACAGTCATCTTCTGAGCACAACAGAGGACCAAGCCCTTTCTATCTTGCATGCCAAATGTAAAGAAAAATAAATTTCCTAAATCCTTTTTCATTCTTAGTTTTGCTTTGTTGGGAGAGGTCGATGGCCAGTCAAATAATGTACAGGTTTACAACATCACCTTATAGTTCACCTTGAGATAAATGCTTTCTATAAATTTTCTGGGTTTAAATGAATGCAACTGCCTTCCTATCATTTTCATTCTTAGGGAATTGACTGTTTGTTTGTTTATTTTTACTCTCTCAGCAGAGGTATAATGTAACCTTTGAAATAATAGAAACTCCCCTACTGTCAAAGAATAGAGATAGTCATCACTCTTTCAAGCAAAACAATTTCTTTCTTTTAAAAATGGGTTTTTAAACTCTTTTCAATGCAATTTTATTAATATAAACTCTGTGATATTCCTGAATAGAAAACCTTATTCTTTATTTCAGAAGAGAGATTGGTTTCAAAACACAGAAGACATTGAAATCAAAAGTTTCGCTTATTTGCATCTTACCACCTTTTAAAATAGGCATAGGTACAAATTACCATATAAAGAGAAATGTTCAAATTATAAAGTCCATTTACCCAAGTGTACTTTGTGAGCTAAGCACTGATGTAATCCATGAGTGAATATACATGTTAAAATAAGTATGAATACTTAAAATTCATATTTCATGCAAGTTATTATTAATCACCAAGAAAGAACTTAAGTAGATACTAACTTTTAGCAATGATATTCACAGATAAGAGACATAAAGTTGTGAGAAAGCATTTGACCTTATCTGAACTATATGTCAACATCAGTCAATTGGATAATATACAGTATTAATGTAAATATTCATATCAGTTTTATCTTTGCAGATTGACCTTAGCTAAGGCTCCATTGGACTGAAATGAAACCCAGAGAAGGTTGAGGATTCTTGAATTGACAGAGATTAGTACCCTTCTTTCCCAGGGTTTCCAAGAATTTCAGGTGGTGCATATATGCATGGATGATTGATTATAAATCCTAGATTTGTAGACTAGCCATTTCTAGATGGTGACCACATAGCTGAGGTCAGCATACTTTTTTTTTTAAGTAATTAGTTACTAACTATTGCTATAGCAAATATTTAAGTTTTTGAGCCAGACAGTGTCTGTTGCACAGTCTTGTTTCTTTGTGCATCACTTTAAAAATGTAAAACCCACCTCAGGCACTAGGCCATGGACCAAATTTGGCCAACTGCAGAGTAGTTTGCTCACTCCTGGTCTATAGAAACACTGATGACAAGAATAGACTTGGATTCTAAAACATCAAGATCATTTAAGAAATATGACAAAACTGGGTATGGTAATCTAAATCCAATAATTGCCAGAAGAAAGGTAGGACAACGCTTCCTTGATGGAGAATGGTGACAAGATCTAGCACACCTTCAAAGGTAGGTATGAGGGGTGATGCATGAAAGATACTTTTCAGGTCACTATCTCTGACTAATTGTTGTAGAGAACTAAATCTCTTCCCTAAGGGAGAAAAAGCCATTACAGTGGTGCCATAAGTTCAGCTATTAGAAGGTGGACCAGAAATAGATTTATTACATCTAAAAATCTTGACTGATACCATACGGGCTTAGTATAAACCAAGAGGCGGAGCATTTTAATGGATGAGTTACATATCATTAAATTTTTGAAGGAAAGAAAAAAAATAGAGATGAACAATGAGAAACAATACTGCTTAAAACTGCATCTTCTAAAATAAATCCTGTTTAAAGAAAAATAGAGATCGCAAATAACCTATATCTGTATTAGTCAATTTGCTTATTCATGGAACGTAGCACCAAGAAGTGAAAGGATGTTAATTCAGGCAAAGGGATAACGTGGGTAGAAGCAGAAGATGGACTTCACAAAAGGTGATGATAGTTTTTAATATCTCTGGAGGGATTGGGCGAATCCTGGGACAACCGTGGCCCTTACTAAGTCAGGTTCACTGCTGGTAGGAGGAGATTTAAAAAGGGGGTTGGAAGAGCTCCCCTCTTCCTTTCACTCTGATCCCTCATATATTCAAGAACATGTCCTCACCTGTTTTGTTTAAAGGGAAGATGTTCAGACAAGCTAGGTCACATAAGACACATTTCTTTACGTGGTTCTTGGTGGGCTGTTGACTGACAACATTTGGGCTACTATAGCCGAGGTATTTTCACTATTTGATAAGTATGAAAAGGACATATTCTATTACAGTAAATACAGAAAGATATTTTCCTGTTTCTGATGTCAACAAGTAAGAACTTGATTTCCAGCTCAGTTGCTTGGAGATGTGAAAAGACATTGGGTTTTTGTTTGTTTGTTTTGGAGCCCGTGTGAAATTCAGCTCCACGCTTTGTCAATAATTCCTCCAGATCCAATTCTCTATTCCTAGATAACCCTTCCCTCTAGGTTGTGTTTCCTTTTTTTCCTCCCCTTCTCAACCCTAGCATTTCTTATCTATCCTTCTTGGGGGAGAGCCATCTATATTTTCCTCTCTTTCACTGAAAACTTCTCACTGATAGTAAGACATTGGCTTTAGATTCCCAGGCTCTTGTAATCCCCAAATTGTTTTTCTTTCAAAGTTATGGCTTTTACTCTAGGTCCTCAAAACTGAGAATACCACCAAAATTCAAAGTCGAGCAGAATTTTTTTCTCCTTTCATAATTTTCTACAATAACAAATTTATATTGAAGGCAAGACACATGGAAGGCCCTTATCGTCCCTTAAGTGAAAGTGAGTGCAGGAGGCAGGAAATATAAAGCCCTGACAAATTGTGTTGAGAAAAACACAGGTAACTTAATATAAATTATTTCTCCGATACATGAAATAAAAAATAATGGGTCGTCTGTTTTGGTTATCTTGGTAAGTACATGTAGAGAAATAATAACTGTTAAACCTGGAATAGTCAATTGGGGCTATGAAGTAAAAAGCCTCACAGAAACTAATCTCTCTTCCACTTGTTTTGATAGGTAAGTGGGAATTGTCGAAAGTATTTTAAAGGGAGCAAGATTCTGTCAGTGTCTTCAAAATTAAATTAACTATACACAGATAAAGGCAGAAAATAAAGTAATCCAAATTGGCAGAAGAAGAAAGCTAGAAATAAGATATCATGCATGCTTATAGACCTCAGTAGTTCCATTTGGTGTCAGTTATCACAGCATAACTATTTAGCTTAACGACAAAAAAGAACACCAGTATTGATGATAATTTTTTAGCCGCCCTAATTGCAGTGGTGCCATGAGTTCAGCTTATTAACCTGGTTGACACTCTATTATAAAGATCTGGAAGCTGGAATTCAATAGAAGATTCATGAACAGACATTGTGCTACTTGATTTTTTAAGGGCATCTTGAAGGCTTTCTTATGAGTATGAATGTTGTCTTGTCCAATTTATAGGCTAGGAAGTAGAAGAAACAGTCCAGGTGTGTGTGTGTGCATATACGTGTGTGTGTGTGTGTGTGTGTGTGTGTGTATTTTCCAACAACTACTACTTCACTTACTAATATGGTGGTAAAATACATTAAAATCAAATTTTTGTTCTTCCATGCATTCCTCAATGTTTTCTAATTAGAACGATTACCCCTTCCATGTTCACCATTGAAGCAATCATTCCTCAAAACAACTAAAAAAGTTTTCTCCCGAGAAGACATCCCTGACCTCTGCAAATATATTATGTAGCTCCTTCGTCCTGTGATCTCTGTACCTAAAACATTCTTTGATCATTAAGCTCTGACATTGTTCTGTAATTTACTTCTTTCTCTGTCTTTGCGCCTTAATATAGGGCAAGTTCCTTGGCAAAATAGAGTGCTTTAATCTTCATCTCAGTGTTTCTAGTGCCTGACAATGTCTGACCCACACTCTAATGATATGTATTTGAAAATGTTCATAGCAAGGATCCAACCGATTGGAAAATAAAATAAAAACGTTAATTCTGAATACATCAACTTGGAATTCTTCATTATTTCCAATAAGTTGCTTTTCTAAAGTCACACATTAGCTTATACTTCAGACTATACAGACTATTATATTACTCCAGATTTTTAGCTGTGGAGAAAAGGTAGTTTTAAGATTGTTAAAAAGCTTAATCTAGCCGGGCTCAGTGGCTCAACCTGTAATCCAGCGCCTTGGGAGACTGAGGTGAGTGGATTGCCTGAGCCCGCGGGTTCGAGACCCGCCCGGGCAACTTGGCGAGACCTCCTCTCTATAATAAATCAAAAATCAGCTGGCATGGTAGCACGCGCCTGTAGTTCCAGCTACTTGGAAGGCTGAGGTGGAAGGATCGCAGGAGCCCAGCAGATCAAGGCTGCAGTGGCCGGGAGCAGCCACTGCACTCCAGTCAGGGCGACAGAGTGAGACTCCAACTCAAAAAAAAAAAAAAAAAAAGCTTAATCTATTATGCTTCCAATTGCTTTATTTGCAAAAATTGCCACATCTGAACTTTTCTTGCTTGTTGACAAAATAGGAATTCATGAAGTTTTCATAAAAATTTGCCTAATTCTAGATACTGCATATGTTTGTATAGATTGACACTAAATTAATTAGTTAATTAATTAGCACTTAACATGAGATCCACCCTTTTAACAAATTTTTAAGTGCCCAGTACAGTATTGCTAATTATAAAGTGCAATGTTGCACAGCAGATTTATAGAATTTTGTCGTCTTATATCACTGGAGCATTACCTTGCTAAACAGCAACTCCTGGTAAGGACCATCATACTTTCGGTTTCCAAGATATCTTATACAAGTGAAATCATGTAGTATCTGTCCTCTGACTGGTTTATTTCACTTAACACAATGTCCTACAGGTTCATGTATGTTTTGCCACATATAGGAAGAGTCTCTTTTTTAAAAAAAATGTCTGGTTAATACTCCGTTGTACGTATATTCCACATTTTCTTTATCCGTTCATGAATCAGATTTTTAGATTGCTTCCATATGTTGGTTCTTGTGAGTAACGTTGTAAGGAATATGGAATCTCTTTGATATCTTGATTTCAATTCTTTTGTAATACACCCAGAAGTGGGATTGCTGGCTTACATGGTAGTTCTATTTTTAAATATTGGAAGACTTTCATTGGCTTACATGGTAGTTCTATTTTTAAATATTGGAAGACTTTCATACCGTTTTAAATAGTGGCTGCACCATTCTTCATTGTCAACAAAAGTGTACAAGGGTTTTAACTTCTTCACATCCTTGATAACACTAGTTGCCATACATAGATGTGTGTGTGTGTGTGTGTGTGTGTGTGTGTGTGGCTAAATTCACTAGCAAGAGCGGATTTCTCACTGTGGTTTTGATTTGTATTTCTCCAATGATTAGCGATGTTGAACATCTTTTTAGATGCCTACGGCCCATTTATATGTCTTTGGAAAAGTGTCTTTTCATGTCCCTTGTCCATTTTCGATTAGGGTATTTATTGTTGCACTGAGTTAAAGGAGTTTCTACGTGTTTTGGTTATTAATCCCTTACCAGATATATCGTCTAAAAAAATTCTTTCCAGGGGAAGAGGCAAGATGTTCACCTAGAAACAGCCAACTTGAGACTTCCTCATAAAGCAAACCAAGGAAAAGAGCCCCAGCAGGTGGAGACCCCAGTGGTCAGAGCAGGTTCAGATGAGAACGCACCCTACCACTGACAGAGGAACTGTGGCGCCCACAGACAGCCGGTGGGAGAGGGGACGGGCTGCCTGTTTTGAATCCAGGAAGGCCTCTGCCCAACCCAGTGGCTTCAGAAACACAAAGCAGCCTCTGAAAGAGAGGGAAGGCGAGTGTGGAAAATTAGTAACTTGGCACTCCTGCCTTGAACTGGGAGTGCCCCCAAGGCTCCCACGACTCCAGTCTCACATGGGAAATGGCCTGGATATGACACAGCTGGGCTTCCAGAGCCTATGTGAAGCTAGGAAGCCGTTAGAGCTCTGAACACCTGCAGCCGAGCCATCCCCGAGAACTTGATCCCTGCATGTCGTGTTCTGTGGCCAGCGCCCTTGCCAGGAGGGAACAGGAAGCTTTCATTTGCCCCGAGGACAGACAGGTTTTCTGCCTGGGAGAAGCTGCAGTGAGAAGCCCTGTTGCTGAATGAACTTTTGAATTCTGAATGTGGACAGCCTCTGGTAAGAGAAAGTGAGCCAAGAGGAATCCTGTCGTCCTGTTTAAGCCCTTTCTCCCTGCGTGAACTCTTCTGGGCAACAGATGGCTCAGTCATTCCTGCAGTGCTGATTCCCACTGGAATGCAGTCAAACCCAGCCCATTGGCAAAACCTCGCTGCTGAATGATATTTTGAGCTCTGATGGCAGTCTATGGCAAGAGAAGGGGAACCAGGAGGAACCCTGTCTTCCTGACAACCATTTTTTCTCCGAGTGAATTATTTTGTACAATAGAGATGGTTGGACCATCCTGCAATAAGGCCACAGAAGCCAGGGGATCCCTCCTGCTCCCATTTCTTTCTGGTGCATGCAGGTAGGGAGCTGGAGAGTGATGCAGTCTGACTAACCCTCCCAGCTTTCTCCTAAATCCCCTCCCCCAAAAGCCCAGGTATGAGAGAATTTTGAAAGTACCCCTAGCCCCACTCACTGCTTAGATCGTGTGTGTGTGTGTGCTTCCCTGGGGAAACAAAGGCCAGGTAAAAAGCCCAGGTCACCACCACAGTTGACTGTCTCCTGCAAGCACCACCACCTGACTAGAGGTAAAGGGGTACAATCCATTACAACATCTGAGGCAATAATACATACACCATTAAAAATAGGATGAAAGCAAAGTCTGTGTCACCGTATGTCTCACAGGCTAGTTCACAGACCAAGACATCAGAAAGCTTCTCCAAAGGGTCCTCCAAAGATCTGGGTGACCAAGTCTCCTTAGAATTCTACCTTTGCACCTTGCATCACGAGGTCCCTTGCAGGGACTCTCCAGCACCAGCCAAATGGGGTTAGCCTCTTCCAGCAGTTAGATTCAGAAGAGCAGTAGGACTCACAATGTTGGGACCTCACAGATGACCACTCCTAGGAGAACGGGGAATGCACCACAAGAGAGGAGCCCCTGCTGGAAAAAAATTTACAAAACCTCAGGACTTGCACTGGGACCAAGGCTTTAGTATTCTATGAGGCACTGCATACAACCAGCTTCTCTGGCTGCAATTAGTTCTTACTCACAAGTGCATCCCCATGACCTGAAGACTCAGAGTCAAACCAGAGAGAAGTACTAGGAAAGAACAAAGAGCACACAACGCCAAAAGGAAGCAAGAAGAACTTCGTTCATTCTCTTGTATTCTAGACCCACAAGATACACTGAATCTACACGCATACCTAATAACTGCCACCACACACAGCATCTGAGAAAGCCAATGCACAAAGGTTCTCTATATACAAGGAGCACATTTAAAGCCTGTGCTACTGAAAGCACCAAGAGCTGAAGTGAGATGAGCATAAAGTATACATATTAAGTCACATCTTTTAGGCAAAGAAAGCCAAAACAAACAAAATAATTGAATCAAAAATGAACAATGATAGTAAAAGCAGAAATAATCTACTCAAATGAGAAAAAAACAGAAAAACAATTTTGGCAATATGAAAAAACAGTTTTCCAACCCAACCAAACTAACCCTCCAGTATAGGATCCCAACAATAATGAAATCTTTGACATTCCAGAGACAGAATTCAAAGGTTGATTATATAATTGTCCAATGAAATTCAAGAGAAAATTGAAAACCAACATAAAGGAATTTCTTAAAAAATTAGAATATGGCTGAAAAACTTACAAAAGTGATAAATTTTTAAAAAAACAATCTGAACTTCTGGAAATGAAAGACTCATTTAAGGAAGTAAAAAATACAATGGAAAGTTTTAATAGCAGGCTAGACCACATAGAAGAAAGAATCTCAGAACTTGACTACAAGGCTTTCGAATTAAACCAATTAGACAACAATAAAGAAAAAAGAATCAAACAAACAGAACAAAGCCTCCAAGAGATGTGGGATTATGTAAAACATCCAAACCTAAGAATTATGGGTGCTCTTGAGGAAGAAGAGAAAACTACAGGTTTGGAAAACCTATTTGAGGGAATAATTGCGGAAAACTTCACTGGCCTTGCCAGAGATTTAAGCATTCAGTGAAAATATGGAGATACACACACACACACACACACACACACACACACACACACACACATTTTATCCCATGGAATAAAAAGGAATTGAATAAAGTCTTTTGCAACAACTTGAATACAGGTGAAGATCATCATCCTAAATCAACAAATGCAAGAACAAAAAAACGCAACACTGCATGTTCTCACTTATAAGTGGGAGCTAAACTAAGAAACTGCAAAGGCATAGAGAAAGAGATTTCTATATAATAAAATGGACAATGAAGACGCAGAAGGGGGAGGTTGGGAGGCAGGTTTGGGTAGAAAAATTACCTGTCATACACAATGAGCATTAGTAGTAGAGGTGGAGGGTACACGTAAAGCCCAAACTTCTACAACACAATACAATGCATTTATGCAAGCAAAATGTACTTGTATCCCCAAAGGCCACTGAAATAAATTTTTTAAAAATATAAATAAATAACAAAAAAATTCTCTCCAATTATATAGGTCACCTTTTCTCTCAGTTGATTGTTTCCTTTGCTGTTCAAAAATTTTCTAATTTAATGTAATCCCACTTGTCTGTTTTTGCTTTGTTACTTGTGCACTTAGTGTCATATTAAAGAAATAATTGCCAAGTCCAGTAGCATAAAGCTTTTTCTCTATGCTTTCTTCCAGAAATTTTACATTTTCAGGGCTTACACTTAAGTCTTTGATTTATTCTGAATTGATTTTTTGTGTATGGTGTATGATAAGGGTCCAACCTCTTTTTGTTTTTTGGTTTGTTTTTGTTTGTTTGTTTGTTTGTTTGTTTTTACATATGACTATCCTGTTTTCTCAATACTATTTGTTAAAGAAACTATCTTTTTTCCATCATAAGTTGTTGGTACTCTTATTGAAGATAAGTTGATCATAAATTATTGGGTTTAATTTCTGTGTTGTTTATTCTGTTTCATTGGTGTTTGTGTCTTTTTTTTGTCAGTACCATAATGTTTTGATTACTATAGCTTAGTAACATACTTTGAAATCAGGTTGTGTGATGCTTTCAACTTTGTTCTTTCTCAAGATTGCTTTGACTATTTGGGGTCTTTTGTGTTTCTATATGAATTTTAGGATTTTTTTCTTTCTATTTGTTTAAAATGCCATTTGGGATTTTGATAAAGATTGTAGTAAGTTTGTAGATCACTTTGGATATATGTTTTAGACATTTTAACAATATTAAGTCTTTTTTTTTTTTTTT
>CAUYQG010139895.1:0-33062 GCA_963574415.1 Tarsius wallacei | reverse complement strand
ATACCTGCTATGTGGCCCGTGGCCTTACCTCATTTCTTTTGTTTTTTTTTTTTTTTTGAGTTAGAGTCTCACTCTGTTGCCCAGGCTGGAGTGCAGTGGCATGCTCATGGTCACCACAGCCACAACCTGCTGGGTTCATGTGACCCTTATGCCTCAGCCTTCAAAGTAGCTGGAACTACAGGCATGTGCCACCATGCCCGGCTAATTTTTTGATTTATTGTAGAGATGAGGTCTTGCCAAGTTGCCCAGGCTAGTCTTGAACCTGTGGGCTCAGGCAGTCCTCTCACCCTGGCCTCCCAAAGTGCTGGGATTATAGGTGTGAGACACCACACCTGGCCTTGAAATCATTTTTGATGGGAACTTTAGAGATAGAATAGCTCCCTAGTAAAAGATTAAAGCTGGTGTTCCTTGTCAGATATTACATGTGGAAAATTACCAAGGACTGCAGAACAAAATCTTTTATTTACAATTTGACAGAGGCTTGAATACACAGGAACTGTATAGATTTGTTTGATATAAGGGTTTCATTTAAGGTAAAGAACTGCCTTTGAGGCTATTTCAGCTGGTGATTTCTATTTTGGTGTATTCTGTCCCCATCTGATGATTTGTACAATGTAATAGTGATAATTCAGAGCTAGAGAGTAGATTGTTTTTCATTTCAAACCTCCCCCCCTTTTTTAAAAGCCTTATAGCTTTTTATCTGAAATACTGAAAGAGCCAAAATGTCTTCTCTTTGATAGGGGTTACTGTCTCTTTGCTTAAACTTAAAAACACAGCCTGTTTGTTAGATTTTGTTGGCAGTAAGTAGTGCCTGGACACTATATATTTCACAGCAGACACATTTTTTTCTACTTAACATTAAGCAGTTGCTTAATTTGAAGAACTGTTACTTCTGTTGATTCTCGCTACAACAAATTTCAAAGAACACAGCACAATCTGAATTAAGAGGGTTCCAACTCATCAGGCCAGGAAACTGGTTTAGTCTACAGTGAACCTTTTAAAGACTTCATCAGTTAGTAGTCTAAAACAGATTTTGGGAAAAATCCACTGATTAGTGTTTAAAAATACTTTTTGTTTTGGAGTTTATTTTCTTTTGAAAAACCTTCTTGAAGAATTTCTGTTCTATTTAGAGGGAAAAAAATCATATTTGTCTACTTTATACTGTATCACAAGTCACTCAGTCTAATTACTAATCTCTTCTTGGTAAAAGCCCTTTTGTAGACACTGAATTGTTTATTCATCCTTGTTTTTAACCTAAGGGCATATTGTGGCTGAGTTGCTAGTTTTTTCCCCTTTTTGTTGTCATTCTGCAGTTTCCCCCTCTATTTTGGTAAAGGATGGTTGGTTTTGATGTGTGTGAGGCATTCAGAATTTGATAGCTGTATAAAAGGATCAGCATGCCCTTCTCAATACCCTCTCTTGTCTAATCGGCTTGTGCTTTGGGTAGTTTGTCATAGGTAGGTGAAGCGTCAAAGGGGAAACCTATATTGATTGATTAATTGGAGTTCTATGTCAAACAGCTTTTTATTTGGGGGTGCACAACCTGGATTGGAATTCAGGTAACTATACAGTCATCTGTCAGTGTTTATGGGGGATTGGTTCCAGGACCCCTCTGCATATACCAAAGTCTACAAGTGTGCAAATCCCTTATATAGCATGGTGTAGTGTTTGCACATAACCTATGCACATCCTTCTGTGTACTTGAAACCGTCTTCTCCCTTATGGTTTAAATCATCTCTAGATTACTTATAATACATGATACAATGCAAATGCTATGTACATAGTTACTATACTGTATTGTTTAAGGACTAATGATAAGAAAAAAACCCTACACATGTTCAGTACAGATGCAACCATCTTCCTTCTCCCACCTACCCCTGGATATTTCTCAACCAGGAATGGTTGGAACCACAGATGCAGAACCAACGGCTACAGAGGCTGACTTCATGATGTTGTTGAAT
Source organism: Tarsius wallacei (assembly GCA_963574415.1). Taxonomy (NCBI): domain Eukaryota; kingdom Metazoa; phylum Chordata; class Mammalia; order Primates; family Tarsiidae; genus Tarsius; species Tarsius wallacei. Next base: position 31,101 of record CAUYQG010139895.1, on the reverse strand, counting down.
AGCTGTTATGGAACACCTTTGTCCCTAGGTTTGCTTAATTATTAGGTTGAAGTGGTAATAGTACTGTTCTATAGGGATATTGTCACCTACATAAAATAAATACCTAGAGAAATCTTTGGCACGTAGGACTCAACAAACATTAGTATCATTGTCACTCACAGTTGCGATGACAAAAACCAATGTGGGGTTTAAGAAGGAAAGGGACATTATCAGGATTGAATTTTAGAAAAATTGGATTGATTGAAAGGGGAAGGCAGATGGGGTGCTGAGTGAGGCTGAGATAGGAGGACTGGTGTTAGGGATTGAGTTAGCTAGCTGTTAAAAGACAAAATTACAGCACATTCGGTTTGCAGATTTCAGGCGTTATCTGCAGTTCTAGACTCAGATCACACTTTAGTCCATAAAATAGGACAAGTGTTCCACTGAGTCGAGCTGGGGGGTTTGGCTTTATAGTCAGAAAAGGGGCTGAAGAAAGCAGAAATGAAGAACTGGAAGCACCAGTTGACTTGCTTGATGAAGGTTCCACAGACCTTCAGTTTATAAAAATGAAACTGATCTGTGAAGTGCTGCAAATCTGAATGAGGTATGCCTGTGGGTGACTGTTGGCTCCATGCCATTGCTATAGACAGGACGAGAGGTTACTTTATTAAGATGATTTAGTTTTCAGTTTTGATATTAACTGGCACTGAGAAACCTATCTCACATGTTTAAGCTGTTAGAAAGGACAACATATTTGCCAGATTGTGATGAAAATTTCTAGTAGAGGCCAGCAGCCCTTCCAGCTGAGAGAAGCAAGTGTGAGATAGAATCGCCAAGTCCCCTGTCAGGTACCTCGCTTCTCCCCAGAAGTTTTAAGACTCTCTGGGTGGAAAAGAATAAAAACTCTTCCAGCTCAACTCTTCTACATCCAGGGATTGTGTGTCCCGGCCTGCGGGGAGTCCAGGCTGTGTTGAAGGTTTTAGGGAAACAGACCTCGGCATTTCTCCCAGCTGTCTGAGAATCCAGTGCTAGCTGTCCAAGCTGTGCTAGCATAGGGCAGTGTCTTCAAGGTGGAGTCAAGGTCACTACTGCTCTTCTCCAAGGAGCGAGATGGGTAAGATGACCTGTTGGGGTGCAGGAGAACTATTAAAACTTTTGCTTTTTTTTTTTCTTTTTGTGTGTTGGAGTCTCACTCTGTTGCCCAGGCTGGAGTGCAGTGGTACACACATGTCACCCCAGCATCAACCCGCTGGGCTCCAACAATCTTTCTGCCTCAGGAACTACAGGCGCGTGCTACCATTCCCAGCTAATTTTTTGATTTTATTGTAGAGACAAGGTCTCACCAAGGTGCCTGGGCTGGTCTCGAACCCTTAGGCTCAGGCAATCCACTTGCCTTGGCTGTCCAAAGTGCTGGGATTACAGGCTGAGCCACTGAGCCTGGCCAAAACTTTTGCTTTTTAATTTTAGTAGGACATGAATATATTTCATGTACAAATAATGTATTTTGGGATGTACCCTTTTGTCTACCGTAGGGTTATATAATTATAAAATACCCCCCTACAGTGATCTATGAGGCCTGTTCTGATTTCTGGCTCATTTACTGTTAGCGCTCCCCCCCCAAATTATCTTCTAACCCCTCTGGCCTTTTGTCCCTCTCTCTCTCCCTCTCTGTCTCTCTCTTCCTTTCTTCCTTTCCTTTCCTCCTTCTGCTTCCTTTTCTCCTTTTCTTCCCTTTCTTTTGTCAGAGTCTCACTCTGTCTCCCAGGTTAGGTGGAGTACAGTGGCATGCTCATGGCTACCACAGCCTCAACATGTGGGGCTCAGGCAATCCTTCTGCCTCAGCCTTCCAAGTTGCTTGGACTGCAGGTGTACATCACCACATCTGGCTAAGTTTTTGATTTGTTGTAGACACAATGTCTCACTTTGTTGCCCAGTCTGGTTTCAAATTCCAGAACTCAGGCAATCCTCTAACCTCGGCCTCACAAAGTATTGGGATTATAGGCATGAGCCACCATGCCCGACTTCATCTGTTACTTAAGTGAGTTTTGCCCTGGTGGTGTCCTCTGCCTCTGGTGTTCTTCCCTAGAGAGCCATTTTATGCTCTTGGCTAGCTCTTCCCCTCCCTAAAAGGTTTGTTCTAGTTTCATTTTCCTGAATCCTACCCTGACTACCCATTTTTATACTACGGCTGGTATCTATCCTCTGTACACTCTCAATCCTTATCTTGCTGTAGTTTTTCTTTTTCTTTAGCACTTACTGCCTTTCAGTATACTGTATGATGTATTTATTAAATCAGCTATTATTGTTTGTTTCTCCTTGCAGAATATAAGCTCCATGAAGCCAGGACTCACTACTTTGTTCACAGATATATTCCAAGTGCTTCGAACAGTGCCTGTTCTATATATATTTTTTGAGTGAGTAAGGAATCTGGCACATAGTAGGCCTAGTAAGTTTCTATCATAAGTGAATACATTATTTATGAATATTTGAGTACACAAAAATAAATAAAAAATGCTGCATGCCCTGAAGTGGCTTCATGTAGTGGTGAAGAGCAATTTGTAAGAAAGTAATTTTTTTTGGAGTCGGAGTCTCACTCTGTCACCCAGGCTGGAGTGCAGTGGCACGCTCACAGCCACTGCAGCCTCGACCTGCTGGGCTCAGGCGGTCCTTCTGCCTCAGACTTGCAAGTAGCTGGAACTACAGGCATGCACCATCATACCTGGCTAATTTTCTGATTTATTGTAGAGATGAGGTTTCACCCAATTGCCCAGGCTGGTCTCGAACACCTGGGCTCAGGCCATCCTTTCACCTCCACCTCCCAAAGTGCTGGGTTACAGGCATGAGCCACCATGCCCAGCCGAAGTAAATTTCAATCTGTGAGGAATGCAGCAGTAGAATTCTATGCATGCTAGGAAGTGGCAGTGATAAGGGGGTGATTAATTTCTAGGGGTAGTAGTAGATATATCAGCATTTGAATAATTTAAGTATTTTGAAAGTGTGACTTTTTAATCCATTTATTGTTGGTGGGCCTATTTTTACTAGTCCAGAGGAAATGGAAACGAAGAAAATTACTTAGATGTAGTACTTGTGACTGTAGAAAGCTTTTCTTTGAGAGACATGTGTCTTTCCTCTAACTTGAATTAAGCAGATGGCAGATCTCCATCATTTGTCCTCTTGTTTATGCTGCGTGAGTTGATATTACTTCAGTCATTTACTTCTGCTTTAGTGAGTGTATAGTAGCGTGGCCTATTGGAAATGTATCACTTCTTCACCCACTCCCTTTTTCCCAATATACCTTGGGCCCCTTTGAATATTTAATAATAACCAAGGACACACATTTGGAAGGAAATGAATCAGTTAGTGACGGATTACTTTATTTCACCAAGATTGCTGGACAGAATACTCGGACATCCCTGTTTGACATTGCTTAGCCGCTGTGTAGCTCCTGGGCACTCTCCATAGTGGTGAGTGCTGGAGGGGAGGAGACAGAGAGGGGGTGTGCTGCGGAGACAGGCTCTGCCATTTGTGATAGATGCTCTGCTTGGGGGACCCAACTGAGCATCCGTTCACACGTACTCCTCACCCGCTCATGTAAGTCGTGCAGCAATGGTGGAAATGAGGATGAAAAGCAAAATGCTGATTTTGCTGCTTCCTCTTCCCCCCACCCTTTTTCACAATGATCTGCTTCACAAATAACCTCACCATTGGGGTGATTTAGGCCCTGGCTGATTGTTTTAATCCCGTTCTTACAATAGGTCCATGGCAGAGTCCAAGATGACAATCTAATCATGCCTGACATTCATTGAGCATTTCCTGAGGGCTGGTCAAGACTTCACTTGAGTTATTTCATTTCATTACCATGGTAACCTTGTGCAGTAGGTGATATTGCTAATCACTTTGTACAGGTGTACATATGGAAACTTAGAGATGAGCAGGCAGAGACTTGTCCAGGGTTGCCCAGTTAGTAAATCGTAGAGCAGGGAGAACCGTGGCCATCTGACTCTGGAGCTGCAGCCAGAGCCCGCGCCACCAGGCTGCGTTGGCTGAAACTCGTCAGTGCTAGGAGGAAATGGTGCTCCTGTTCTCAAGAGCTCCAGATGAGAGAGCATCACTTGCCCTTAAACTCACATGACAAAACACACAGGACTAAGCCTCTCCATTGAGGAAATTGAACAGTAGTTCTAGCTAAAAAAAAAAAAAATTCACTTTCTTGTTTGAGGTTAGAGATTTATTTCCTTGCACCATGGGTTTTTTGTTTGTTTGTTTGTTTTGAGTTTTTTGCTTTTGGTCTGATGAAATAGAAGACATTTTTGCCCGTGCAGTTTGCCTGATTGTCTTCGTTTTACTTCTCTTCAGTGTGGAGACAGGCACACTGCTTCAGCTGGGGGGAGGGCTAAGAAGCAGCAGGAGAGGTAAGCATCTCATCTGACCCTGATTTTAAAGAAAATTTGTCAAGTTTTAGCAATGTAATCTCTTTAGAATTTATACTTTTAGGAATTTTTATGAAAGGCCCAATATCCCGTAAGGTAAATTGTTCTCTTTCTTTCATATGTTGTACTTACTTTTGTTCTTACTCTCACATTCTCTCTTAGCAGAGAAATGGAGGACATAACAAGGATACTATTGGTAAAACAGATGTTTCTTACTTGAAATTGCATGCACTTATGGTCTTGTGTGTTAACCACTCTTTAACAACTGTGTTTACTATTGAAACTGGAAATACAGACTTTGATTATAGTTTAGCCAGCTTGTCTTGTACTGTTCTCCTGTAAATGGATTATTTTTAGTTTAAATTTTTGCTGCAAGCCCTTTCCCACTACTTAATTGACTCTTCAATCACCACTTGCAGTGCACATGTCAGCATTCCCACGGATGCTAAACACAGTATAGTTGGCACAATGGCAGTTTCTTTGTGAATTACTGGACTCTTTTGATCGCTTTTAATGCTGAAAATGGGATACATTCTGGTTACCTTCCAGGTCTCTAATGAAATCTAGGGTGTGTATGTCTGTCTCCTTTCAAAGTTTATCCTAATAACTCTTGATGGTCATCGTAAAATTATTCATCTGAAACTTAACAGATTGCAAATGGATTAGGTATCCCAGGATTTGTTTTGCTACTGCCTAATGATACCTCTGTTTGAGTCATTGAATACTTTCAGAGCATAACCTTTAAAGTGTGTTTCCACATCTTAATTTGCTACTTAGCACATTTAGTTCTAACAAACCAGAACTAAAGCAAATTTTGTATCATGAGAAACTGCTTGGCAAGCTGTACTTTAGGGCTTCTTAGAGGATTATTAATGAACTTGTGAAGTGTATGCAAGCACTTTTTATTGATAAAATAATCGCATTAAATTCAGCAGTATTTTCAATGACAGGGCATTGCGTTTGAGAGATACTGAAAACCACGACTGTTGACCTAATAATTAAGTTGCAATTTAAAACATCCTTGATTTTCCTTTCATTTATCCATCTTACTCTCTTTTTTAAAAAAAATCATTAACTAATTATGAAACATAATTGTAAATAAATGAGTAAAATGCTAAAAATTGTTAAAAAAATATAGTGTTAAGTTCTTCGAGGCTAGATTATATGTGTAATTTTGCTCACAGCCTATACTTTTAAAAAGCTACTATTACTTTAGTTAGTGATGGTTCTCATTTATGCATGCTAAAATTACAGTGATTGTAATATCATTGTAATATCCTTTTTAAAAATTTCTGGTGATTGTGTGTATGTTTGTTTTCTTTTTTGTTTGAGATTATTATTGTGGTGTGGTTAAATTTCAAGAATCTTGCCAGTAGGTGGCAAAATGAAGAAAAATTTCAGTCTGATGCTTACATTTTAAAATGATTGATTGCTTCATTCAGTAGATTCTTTTCTTTTTCATTCTGAAGTTTTAATACACTCTATCAGGTGATCAAAGCACACTGTAGAATGTTGATGGTATGTGTCAGTGAATTTTTTTTTTAAAAGTAGCTAAGGTCTTTCAGCAATGTTTTTGTTGATTTTTAATTTAATACAGTTTTATCTAGATAATATATGTGCATAGACTTAAAGGATCAAATGGTGTTGCAAGGTTTATTTACTAATTTTTGTAATTTTCGATTTCTTCCTTCCCATCCATCAGTTTCACTCCCCAGAAGCAACCTGTTTTAACTTTTTAATCCATTCCTTTTGTTTCTTGCCTAAGTATTGCTAAAAGACAGCCTTATGTTATTTTCTATTGTAGGCAGCACTTGCTGAGTTTACCCAATGAGAAATGAGGATTTAGCCTTTTGTATCACCTTCTTTCTCCTCCTCCATCTTCCCAATATGGTTACATCACAGTTTGTGATTAGATCAGCATTGAACTGAATATTGAATATATACACTGCTATTGTGCTAAAATAGACAATATATACACTATTATAGCAGTGTATATACTGTATTGTATGTTGTATTATTACAGCAGTGTATATATCGTTACAGCTGAAACAAATATTCTGGTATGGTTTAAATCCATTTCTTGTACAACTTGTCTGGTTTTTTTTTCCCCCCGGGATTAATAATTGTCTCTCTTGTTTTGATTTGTTTTTTTTGTATGCTTCTGTTTCTAAATCAGTCTCATATTTTCCAATAGAACTATTTAAACTGCTCTTATTGTAATGGACAATATTAGGTAATATGTGGATCACACTTGGTGATCTATAGGTTGCTGTCCTTTGTCTTGATGTAGTGTTGAGATCCACCACTGAGCTGTTCCCCTGATGACCCCCTTAGAGATACTTTTTCGTGGATTTTTGTTTGGTTCCTTCCCTCTCTCATTTATGGAATATCTTCATGAGAGGGAGAGTATGGAAAGTATATGTTTTGAGGCTGTGTGTATCTTAAGATGTCTTTATTTTATCCTCATACTTAATTCACAGTCTGAATGTAGAATTTTCAGTTGGAGACTGTTCCCACAGAAGTCTGAAGGTTAGGATTAGTTGCTATTCGAGTGATGCCTTCAGAAAGATAAAGTTACTAGAGCAATGCCTTATAAACCATAAGGAAAAAGATAAAGTTGAGGGAATTTCGTTTTATTCCTGTCTGTTAAATGAAGATTGTTCAGTCCTCTCTAAGGGACACTGTGGAGGTAAACATTAAAAGATTTTAAGGTAGCTATAACTATCAAATAGAAATTCATTTTGAGCAGAGCACAGTGGTTTATGACTGTAATCCCAGCACTTTGAGAGACTGAGGGGGAGGATTACTTGAGCCCATGAGTTCAAGACCAGCCTAGGTAACACAACAAGACCTCGTCTCCACAAAATTTTTAAGTAAATTAGTCTACCATGGTTGTGTGTACCTGTAGTCCAGCTACTTGGGAGGCTGAGGTGGAAGGATCACCTGAGCCCAGGAGATCGAGGCTACATTGAGCCCTTATCATGCACTCCAGTCTGGGTGAGTTAGTGAGACCCTGACTCAAAAAAAAAAAAAAGAAACATTTTGATTTATTTCTTTTCTTGACTTACTTTGAGGTAAATAACAAACTTTTGTGGTAATAGCCCTTTGTGTTTGTATTTTAAAGCGCTTTATTGTAATATGATTTTCCAATTGCTACCTTTTAAAAGTCAAATTAATTTTAAATTAATATGCATTGTAATATTTAGATTTTTTTGCCTTAAAGATTTCATAATATAACATTTAATTCCAAATAAAATGGAGTTCACAAATGGAAAGCCATTCTTTTTAAATTGCTTGTGTAAACAAAGGACACATAGAAATAGAATCTGCAAATATTGTTTTCTGAAATAAAATATCTTTGATGTTAGATATGTTATGAATTTGTTTAGCAGTCTAGTTGAAATTTTTAATTATTTAAAAAAAGTTTCTTAAAGCAGAAGCCAGCTATTTTGCTGGGGATAACATTTTTCAAAGTTAACATGCATCGACTTTTTTTAATTTTCAGTGAGAATTTTCATTCAAGAAAGATTGTCACTAACATTTGATTACAATAATTAATAGTAGTGTAATGACTAAAAATGAGGTAATCAATAGACAACATGTATAAGATTGCAAGTATTAATTCTTAACCCACTGCTAATTATTTCTAGGAGGCTGTCTTAGCAGGGGTTACTATGGTTTTTCTTTTTTTTTTTCTTTTTTTCTTTTTTTTTTTAGTAGGAGCCTCACTCTGTCACACAGACTGGATGGCAGTGGCATGCTCCTGGCCGCAGCCTCAACCTGCTAGGCTCAGGCAATTCTTCCACCTGAGCCTTCCAAGTAGCTGGAACTACAGGCACACGCCACCACGCCCAGCTAATTTTTTGATTTATTGTAGAGATGGGGTCTTGCCAAGTTTCCCAGGCTGGTTTCGAACCCGTGGGTGCAAGCAATCCTCTCAACCTCAGCCTCCCAAAGTGCTGGGAGTATAGACGTGAGCCACCATGCCCAGCCTTACTGTGGTTTTTCTTCAGCCTTTGTAAATTATCACAAAAGACAGACTGTTCCTTCTCCAGTAACTAAATTAGTTCCTATTTAATGTTGAAGGGTATCTTGCAAGATTTATGATTCAGATTTTATAGCAAGTCTTATTTTTGGACAATGTGCTTTTTTAGTTGTATGGGCATCTTTTTGGCCTTTTCCCTAGGGACATTAATCCTTGGCTGGAAAGAATAAACTCTAGTTCTCCATAACAACTGACTGCAAACTGCAACCATGACACCTTGGACTGTTAAAACAAACATTTCTGAACCTTATGGCACAGACTTCCTGTTTTTAAAACTTTTCTGACCTTCCTGAGAAAAAAGACCAGCATAGCTATGGTTACATCCTGTGGTTATTTTCATTTAAAAAAAATCTATTGAATGTTTCTAAAGCTCCTGAGTATAAAAGTGATTAATGCACCAAAAAATGTAAATAGCACAGGGCTCATGTCTGATCTCCGCTAGGCCTTCAATAAAAGAGAATAGAACCAACCAGGTTGACTTTTAATGTGTCTCTCTGTTTGTTCAGTGTCTGCTACAATTGGAATGTCAGGAAAATCTCACATTAAAGGACCAATCCTATTCTGGAGAGGTTGTGAAGGACGCGTTTGGCAGTTGTTTCCTTTCACTTGTGAGAATGAACATGCTTTACATTATAATCATTTAAACACACCACAGTCAGCTGATAGGACTATCATATTTTTCATTGTAAGTTAGCTTGCTCTGAAGATTGGAGGGGATGGTCCGTGTTTAAATTTTATTGTTGGAATTAATCGGATGATGTAAACATTAGAAGTTTGCCTGTCTTCCTTTGTACTAAGTTGTGTTTCTTGTAGCAAGTATTTGCTTTTTTAGTCAGTTAAAATTTAACTCTAGAGTGAATGTTCGCCATTGTTCTTTATGCCAATCTCACTCACTCCTAATGCTCCCCAAAAGAAGTGAGACCACCCTGTGTTGTTTAGGTAGAACATTCTTGAAACTGGCATTTGGTTTTTGTTTTAGCCAATGTATTATACCATGTTTGAGTATATATTTTGACCTAGAATCTTCTGACATTTTCTGGAGAGAAGTGATTGGTCTTTCGGCAGAAAATTCCTGGATCAGTAATGCTACCTGTGGCAAATGGTACTCATTTAATTTTTTGAAATATTTAAATATATATATATTTTCTAAAATAGATGTGTGTGATTTTTAAAAGTGTATGGTTTATTGGAGGCATAATAAAACATAACACTAGAGAAAACAGCAACAATAATAACAAAAAATGGGCAAAGTGATATTTTTGAATTTGTATACATTATTTTAGTTATACAAATATTTACCTGGTTCTTATTGGATAGGATAATGCTTCCAGCTGGGATGTTGAATTGTCTTAAGATTATTCTAGTAAATTTGGCTGGATCTTCCCACTGATTTTATTTTTATTATTTTGAGTTGGAGTCTCACTCTGTTGCCCAGGCTGGACTGCTCAGGGCCACTGCAGCCTCCACCTGCTGGGCTCAGGCTATCCTTCTGCTTCAGCCTTCCAAGTAGCTGGAAGTACAGGCGTGTGTGCTACCACGCCCGGCTGTTTTTGTTTTATTGTAGTGATAAGGTCTTGTCAAGTTGCCCAGGATGGTCTTGAACTCCTGGTCTCAGGTAATCCTCTTGGCTTGGCCTCCTAAAGTGCTGGGATAGCAGGCTTGAGCCACCTGGTCCAGCCTTCTCACTGATTTTATTGCATATTGTCAGTTCAAAATACACAAGGGCTTCATTCTAAACATCTCATTGAGATCCTGAGTCCCTGAGTGCTTTCTTCTACAAAACACATGCATATTTTCTCTCTCTTTTAAATATCTGTAACATGTTTCCAAATGAGGAATTTCTATTCTTAACTATGTTTTGTGCCTTTTCAAAGTACCACTCTATTGGAACTTAATAATTTTGTCTATAAATCTGAGATCTCTAGTGAGTTTTGAAATAGAAATGAAAGTTTCCTTAAAAATATTTAAAGTATATGTTGTCTGAGAGTTCTCTCTCTGAAGTTGGTTTAAGGCTAATTTCACATCCTGTATTCATGAGAAGGCTACACACTTCCAAAAACTAAAATCTCTGGACCTGACATTTGATTGATGACTTATGTCAGATGAGTTTGCCATTATGCCCAGGATAGCCTAGTGCTTCTGATCTCTGTTCTTGTAAAAGTGAGTTTGTTGCCGCAAGTTGTGTTTTTTTCCAGAATAATATTTAATAATATTGGTTTTCTTTTTGAGTAGGAGTCTCACTCTGTCGTCCAGGCTGGAGTGCAGTGGTACGCTCACGGCCACTGCAGCCTTGACCTGCTGGGCTCAGGGAATCCTTCCACCTCAGCCTTCCAAGTAGCTGGAACCACAGGCGTGTACTAATTTTTAAAAATTTATTGTAGAGATGAGGTCTTGCCAAGTTGCCCAGCCTGGTCTCGAACTCCTGGACTCAGACAATCCTCTTGCCTTAGACTTTCAAAGTGCTGGGATTATAGGTGTGAGCCACCGTGCTTGGCATAATTTTTTATTTCATGAAATAATAGTTTAAATACTTGTTAACAGTTTATCGCCCTTAAATTATATGTTTGGGACTGTGTTGGAAAGTGTAGAGCAAGGGTAGGAAAGTTTTAGTGTCCAACCTTAATGTTGGAGTATGTGCTGCTTAGAGTTTTGCTAAAGATCCGTATGTCTTATTTTTCAATAATCTGACATTATTTCTAGTTATTTTTCAAGAGTATAGTATGTAGTTTGCAACAGTTACTTTATGTAGGTTGAAATTAACTCGTATGTTTTATTGTTAAATATAAAAGGTAAATACTAATATTATGGCATTAAAATGGACATAAAACTCACTTCTAATATTCATGGAGTATTTGTCTAATTATTGTAACATGTTTATGGTTCTTTGGAAGTCTTTTTCTGTGAATGTAATCATCACCAACATAATTGATTTAATCGTTTATTTTTCTGTTCTTCACTTCTGCCTACAGAGAAGCATATGTGAGTAGATCATTAAACATTGACTGAATGGAAAGTTATATGATAAATGAATAGATAGGTAATTAGGAGGGTTATTGTAGAAATTTATGTTAGTATATGCCTGACTTTGATTTATATTTAAGACTCCTGAACTATGGACTAGACAATAGTTACCTATTATCCAAATAAAGTAACATGAATCATTCAGTAGTGCTAAAAGTGGCGAAGTCGTTTATGCTTTATGTGCTAATTCTGGTTTCACATACATTTTAGGATATAAGCCATAAGTTTCTTTGAAGAAGAAAAAGCATGCTATGAATAGCAACAGAAGTACCCCAAGATTGTGTTGGGGAATCCAGGACATAAGGGGAGGAACATTTTGCTTTGGTTTTGGATGATTTGAGAGTGTCTGGAACGCCATTGTGGCAGAACCCATGGACGTTTGCGAATGTGGGTCTGTTGCTAAGAAGCAAGCTCAGCTGGAAAAACAAGTTTTTGGAATCTCTAACACAGAAGCGACTTGAGAGGGCTTTCTTCATTCGTGGTAAGAGGAGGCTACAGATGTGGGCTACCTGTGTGAAGGAGGAGTCGTGGAAAGAGAAAGAGAATGGCCAGAGAGCAGGAGGTCCAGGGGAGCGCATGATCCGACACCAACCCAGAGAAAACCAGCTACAGGAGAGTGGGAGCAGCACCTGTGGGCGGTAAAAACAGGAACTGGTCCAGCTTCGTGAGGGCAATTTGAATCTGACTGAAAAAGTGCATATCCAGTGAACCCGATTCCCTCGGTGTAGAAATGCATACATGCACAAAGATGCCTACTGGAAGTCTGTCATAGCAATGTTTATAAGAGCCAAAAATGTGGAAGAGCCTCAATTAGGGGCTTGTTAATTATGGTACTCCCACTCAGTTCAGCTCCATGAAGCTGTGAACAGGACATTCACTGTCTGCTGTAAAGTGAGAGAAGCTGGTTGCCATATAGGGTCAGGCAACAGAGTGACCCCTCAGGCAAAGGGATGCACACTTTCCTATGTATGTGTGTGTTGTTACTTACGTTCTAGAGAAGAGCTGATTCAACCTGTGGAGTGGAATTGCTTGGATTTTCTGTAATAGCATGTATTATACCCTAATTTTTAAAGATCTAAATATATCTTTTTCTTTTGAAAACGCTATTGAGTTTTGTTGTCTAGTGACATTTTGATGAACTGGAAAAAGGAAAGAAGATGAGTTGCTGAAGGTTATAACTTGGTATTCTGCAGAGCACAGTGTCTGCCCCTTTATCTGCGAGAATATGTCCCAAGGCCCCCGTGGAGTCCTGAAACTGTGAACAGTGCTGAGGCCTGTTTTCACTATGCTTTTTCCTACACATGTCTACCTATGATAAAGTTTAATTTATTAATTAGGTATATTAAGAAGTTAACAGCAATAACTACTAATATCAATATACTGTAAAGAAAATTATGTAAATGTGGTCCCAGTGTATCTTATTGTATTGTACTAACCTATTTTTGAGGTGTGGGTAAAAATGAAGCCTTGGAAAGTGAAACTGTGGATAACGGGGACTACTGTAATGCAAACAAAACCCCTGCACCCCACTGTACTTTGCAGACTAAGCTAATGGCACTAATACAGCCCTTGATACAGTCGCTGTTTGCCTGAGTGACTTTTGAGTGCCCCTTTGGCATTCTGATGCTGGTTGAGCTAAGTTACTTGATCTGAATGGTTGTACTGGATAATGCTATAGGAAGGAATGTTGATTGTCTCACTTGATAGTTATAATTTTGGTGGACCTCATGAGTTTTTACTCGTAAGTTATTACTGTTTAAGCTTTCATGTAACAATGCAATCTCCCTTCCCTTTCTGCAGTTGTGGGGAGTGGCCTGAAGTCACCACGTTTAGAGGATCAGGCCAAGATTTTTCCTTGCTGTGAAGCAGAGTGGTGGAGAGAGCAAATGCAGGGTGGTTGTTCCAGGGAAGAGTCTGGAATAACCTGGGCCCTATTCAGCTAGTGCTGGGGTTAGACTTCACATTTCCCCTGTGTGCTGTTCCTGACTATAGCTTTAATGTTGGTTTAACTAGACTTTGGATTTAATTATAACTGCTAGGATAGAGTCAGATGTCAGCTCACTTGGCTGCATGCTGAGGCCTGTAGAATATGGAGTCTCTGCTTCCAGCCACATCTGTTGTCTCCTCTCATTATCTGTTAATGGTACTCAACTTGACAGGGTTGTTTTGATAAGTGAAGGGTGTTATGAAACCAGGAACTGGAATTTATGTGGAATGGAGCTTAGGACAACAAGAAGCAATGACATAGACATGGCCAGGGAGATATCATGTGGGAACCAAGCAGTGCCATGTGAGGTGCTGATAGTAATAATGAGTATTAATTTGGGGGGATGGGGCCTATCTAATATTTTTTCACCCATTTCACACAATTATTCTGTCTTTTACTTTTTTATGTACTTATGTGCAAAACATCTGAAAAATTGTAGTTCTTGTAATACTTTGATTTCTTCTCTGTAAACTCTTTTACAAACTCACAGTAATGATTTTAAAATAAAATTTTCATTTTGAGGAGTTGGGGGTGGGGTTTGGAATGGTCTGTCACTGAGTGGAAGCCTTCTGGTCAAGAGAGCTCTTGGAAGGCTTCCAGGTGAGGCAAATAGAGGTTTTTTTATTTAGAGGGGAAAAAATGAAGATAAAGTAAGTTTAGTATAAAAGGGAGGTGAGGATTAATTCCTCTACTTTACAGCAGAATTTGATAGTATTTTGGCATTCTGAGAAGCTTTGGAGACAAACTAGATTACAAAATACTTTCTGTGTGTACAGGATTTAGTAGTCTATCCAGTTTACCTGCTGCTGTTTGCATATTGCTTAAATGTCAGGTACATTGAAAGAACTTGGCTTGAGTAAACAAGGGATAGCTTCTGTACCTCATAGACTTTTTTTTTTTTTTGAGTTGGAGCATCACACTGTCACCCAGGCTGGAGTGCCGTGGCATGCTCATGGCCACTGCAGTCTTGACCTGCAGGGCTCAGGTGATCCTTTTGCCTCAGTCTTCCAAGTAGCTGGAATCATAGGCATGCGCCATCACGTCCGACTAATTTTTTAATTTATTGTAGAGACGAGGTTTCACCAAGTTGCCCAGGCTGGTCTCGAACCTCTGGATTCGAGGCAATCCTTCGCCTCAGCCTTCCAAAGTGCTGGGATTACAGGCATGAGCCACTGCTGTTGGCTCATAGACTCTTTCAACAAAGAAGTATAGCTTGGAAATAGGACCCACGTGAGGTAGGACCTTAGTGTTTTTATGAGCAACACTGGGCACAGTTATTTACTTCTCTGTAAGGCGAAAGTGAATATCTTGCCTTTTACTACTTTTACTAAACATTAATTAATTAGAGATCAGTTCTGACTGAGTTGTTTGGGCTGGACTCCTGGGCTCAAGTGATCCTCCCATCTCAGCCTCCTGAGTAGCTGGGACTGCTACAGGCGTGTGACACAGTATTTGGTGTAGTATACTTTTATAGGTTAGTAGAAAATGTGATATTTATTTGCATAAGCACTACTTATTTGAGATGGGCTTCTTTGTGCCAAGAAATGTGCAGAGAATATATGAAGTGAGTGGAGCAGGATTGTTGCCCTAGGTCACTTATTCATTCTACAGATTTGTGTGCTTGGCACTTGGGATTTGATGATGAGCAAACACACGGAACCTTCTCTAATGGAGCTCACCGTCAAGCAGGGGCAAAAGACTTTAACAGAAGAATCACACCAGTGAATTGCAGACTGAGATGAATGCTCTCAAGGAAAGGAATACAGTTCTGTGAAAACTTGTAACAAAGGAACTTGACCTAGAATGGGGTCTCAGGGGAAGCTTCTCAGGAAAAGTGAGTTTTGACCTGAGATCTGAAAGAGAAGCAGCAATAATCTCCCCGCAGCCCCCCACCACACACTCACACACACAATTGAAAGCCAGTGTGTGTGTGAGTGTGTGGTGGGGGGTTGCGGGGAGATTATTCCTGCTCTAGTGGGAAGAAGTGGGGTGGGCCTGCGGAAGAAATCCTGATACCTGGGGGAAAATGGAAAGACTGTGTAACTGCAGTGTGGGTGGCTGGGTGCAGGTGGGTTAGCAGAGGGTCCAAGACAAGCACATAAGAATTTATGTGTCACAAAATGCTGTCAGAGCATTTAAGATCCCCGAGATGAGGCACAGTATGAATTCAGAATATAGTGGTTTGATTGTTCTCACCAACTCTTTCATACTAGTTTAAACCATCACTTTAAAAATGGTCGGCAGAGGATAAAAACCCTTTTCATGCTGTGCCCTGTGTCTGGATACAGCTGGTTAGAAAATAGGAAGTATCTCTAGGTACAGGAGTAGCCTTTGTAGCTGGACTTTCAGATCAGTTTCTGACGTGTTTGGCGTAATCGCAGAGCTACCTGGTTGTAGAGCATCCTGTAGGTCCCTTCAGGATGGTTTTACTGAGGAATAGCTTTCAGTGGATCTTTATAGCAGAACTGAATTTGCACTGTAGACCACTTCTGATTTGTACTGATCACAGCCACCTTTCAGGGTGGCAGACGTTGTGCTTCCTCAGCTGTTGCTCTCGGTACATGTGCTGTGCTAGGAGTTTTAGATAGATATTTCTATCTCCTGTAGAATTACTTGATTTTTCCTTAAAAGAGATCAGCACAATGATCTTTACAAAGCAGATGTGCATGTCAGTTCGGCTATATGCGGCAACAAAGCAGGACCCCTGGCTCTACTCAGCACCCTACCCCCTTATGGAGAAACTTTGGTTAAACCACTGCGATCTGTCTACATTTCTTTGCTGGGTAGGAGTGTATCCAATAATTCAGAAACTTTATAGGATCTTGAAGGTCTAATTAACATTTATTTATGACTCTTTTGAGAGTTCCCTGAAAGTTGCCTGGGAGGGAAAAGGTGTAATAGTAAAGATACCAAAAGTGATTATTTACATTTTGAGCTTGTAACTTTCTAATTTTGGTTGACACCGAGTAAGCTTGATACATTCAATTCATATTCTATAGGAAAACGTTTTTAAAAAATGTCCTGTAGAGTGTTTTATTTAGGAGGACAAAATGATCTTGGCTATCACCACTAGGAAATATATGGTTTAATTCTAATACAATTTAGCAAGGATATATATATATATATATATATATATATATATATATAAATCAGACTTCATTGGGGATGGGGAAGAAACTAATTTAAAATTAACAGTTGGTAATTCTGTTAAGATGCACATGAAAATTGAATTAATGAGGGAGTCTGGAATTTGGTAGCCGGTGGCTTATATGTTTATTTAAAGAAATGTGCATTTATTTTGCTTCCTTATTAGATGAATTTCAATCAAAACCAGTTTGAGCTATGCCTTGTCTAACAGATGGATCTTTATTTTCTTGTGGAAAAGGGATTGGAGAAATTTTTAAACAACTGAGTTATAGATGATTCTTAAGACCGTAAGGAAAACGGTGTCAGAAATGTTGTTTGGCACCAAATGATGCTGCTTTCTCCCGTGCATCTTTGAAACAAATGTTTGGCTTGTCTCTGATTGTTGGTGGTTTCATCAGCATTTGTTAGACGTCAGAGGTGGTTGGCATTAATATTCCTGGCAGAAGCAGAGGCAGCTCTCGGATGTGCGAAATGCTGATCACTCACGGGGATGCGCTGCCTCTTTAATATCTTGCTTGCAGATGCGTTTTCTAGCTGACCAGGCTATTAAGAGCTGCCATCAATCACGCAGCCTCCCAGTTCCGGCTGTCGGAGGGAGGAAGGCTTGCGGGGTGGAGGGTGGCCCGGCAGCCGAGGAGACAAAATTGCCGCGGCATTGTGTGCGCGCGCGCCCGCGGCGGCAGGCAGGGGAGCGCGCGGAGCGGGCCGGGCTCCAGCCCGGGTTTTGCCGGCCGCCGCCGCCGCCGCCGCGGGGAGGCTGCTCTTTCTCTCCCAGCGTCTGGGTCGCCGGCAAGTGGCAGTGCTGGCCCGGCCGCCCGGGCTGAAGGAGCGGAGCCGAGTGCGGCGGCCGCATCCCAGCCGCGGGCGGGGCCCCGCGCGGCCACCCCCGAGCCGCCGCGCCGCGGGGACCTGCGCCCGGTCGCGCTGCCCTGCGGCCGCTGGCCGGCCTCCTTTTGTGTTAGCAAGTGCATCACCCCAGCCCCGCCAGCCCGCGCGCCGTCCCGCCCCTGCTCGCCGCCCGGGAGTTTGCGGGCCCAGCGCCGGAGGAGGAGGACCAGGCCCGCGGGCTCGGCTCCGGCCGCCCACGGCCCCAGGCGAGTGGCCGGCGGCCTCGTGCTGCGAGGGGGACGCGAGACTCAGGCCAGGAAGTTGGACACGTGTGGGCACCGGGCTCGCGGAGGTGGGTGCCCGGGAGTGTTCCGCTGACCCTGGAGAGGCGAACTCGGGCGGTGTTGAGGAGGACGGTGGCTTTCCAGGAATGGGGAATCGGTATTTGCTGTGTCCCATTGCATTTCTGTTGGGCTTACTAGTTTTTAAATGGCCCCAAACTCTGGAAATCGCAATTACATAAATCGAATAGAAAACGCCTTTGGGGCAGAGAAAACACTTTTAAAAACATAAGATGAGCAGTGTGTAATGCAAAAGTCGCAGTTTGATCAGAAACTTCATTGCTTACTGTGGCATAAACTTAAGGTTAAAAATGAAATGGTTTTGACGGACTTGATTATAAAGTAACTTTGGCCTACTTAAGTGACTAATGTTATTTTCTTCTTGGACCAAAATACTGTTATTTTTTCAGAGTAGCTAAAAATGCAAGGTAGTCTCGAAGAAGACCACTTTAAATTTAAATTGTTAAAATTTTTTTAGTGTGAGGTGGTGGCCTCCCAGTTTCTCCCTTGTTTACTCAAATCTTGTTCTCTGAAGCTATGGGGAGACCTGCTTGACCGCTTTCTGTTGGCTGAGAAAGAAACTCCTGTAATAGGTTACTTTGTTTTACTCTCAGCCTTTAAGCTTCCCGGGTGCACATGTGCCCCAGCTCCTGGGGCATTGTTTGGCCACAGGCCTCCCAGCCACACGGAAAATCTAAAAAATGGAATGCATGTGAACCAACACCAGGGTCAACAGAGAGATTCTGTTTTTGCTTTGAATTCGTGTGCCTGTGTGTTTTAAGATTGAGACACTGAGTAAAAGTTGAGAACAGAGTTGATAAAGTCCTTAAAATTCTGTGCCAAAATTGCTGTACTGAGTTGTGGCTTTTTTTTCTTTCTTTCTGGGAACACCAAATTTAAAGTAGACATGATTTGAAACCTTACAGATGGGAACAATATCCCATGTAAGGCCGTTGATCTGTGGGCAATTACTTCCAGAAGCACAACCAACTCTACATTCTTATGTGTGTGTTGGATTTGGTCTCTGAGAGGCAATTGCCTTTCCTGAATATTTACACTGCCTAGTAAAATTAGATGCTAAACAGCAGCTTCACAGTGTTGTGGAGGCAGCAGTTAGGAGCTTGTATTTGTTTTCTTCTAGTCTGTAATTTAGTAGTGCTTAAACTATTTTATAAAGATCTCTGGGACCAGTGAAAGGTGGTTTTCAGTCCAGAGCACTTGAGTGCTCATTGTGCTCTGGCAGGCGCTGGCGCTTGGCAGCTGCACTTGAAATGTTATTTGATCTGGTTGTGTGATAGAATTGACTAAGATTACACTTTTTCCCTCCCCGTGGCTGTTGAAAGTGATGCATCAACGAGAACTGTTCAATAGCGTATTTAAAGACGGAACCCACATTCATTCACTCTAAGGTTTCCAGAGAAAAGGCTGTTTAGATTTTTGTCGTTTGTGGTTTTGCATTTATGAATTGAGGCGAGAGCTGACGTAATGTGGCTGTACCACCACTTCCTTTGTGTGTGTATGTGTTTTTTATAGCCTATAGGATATGTTCCAGTCTGCGTGGTTGTGATTATTTCTGAAATGCTTGAACGTGTGTGTATGTCTTTGTATATGTATATCCCATCTCAGTACCCTCAGCTATATGCCAATTTATATTTTACATTGTAAAAGGGAAAAGTGGGATGGTAAACTCCATCTACTTATCAGCAAGGTTCAGTGAATTGCCTATGTGTTGCAGACTAGCTTTTCATTTTAATTAGTGCAACTGTGTACAGCTGTTAGGTCAGAATGCATTGGCTGCTCCTGGGGGGTAGTTTTATCTTACACTGGAGGTTTTATGGACTTGGCTGGCTGTTTCTTAATCCCTCTCCCATTGCCACCGTGCTGGCTTTTAAGCAAATGACAGAACAAGACAAGCCTTTGTTTACTTATTTGATAGTTTAGTTGTAAGAGATTTATTTTTGGTTTTGAGAAAATTGGTAAACCATGTAATTTATTGGTGAGTACTACATTTACTATGCTTTTCCAAGGTCAAAGGGTTTTGCTTGCTACCGTGTAGCCCGAGAAGCCAAGGAACCACCATCCATTTAATAATGACATAGGAAGCCAATATTTTGTTTAAAAAAGAAAAAACAATAAAAATGGGTTCTTTGTTCAGTAGTCAAAGATTAGTTTGTAAAACTCAAACAAATAATTGTTAGTGTTAGTGGAGTTGCATGGCTAGAATGTTTCCCCTTGTTTCTTACCTTGTGTTACACTGTTCCACAGGGACTGGGAGAGCCAAGCAGTAGTTTGGATTGGATGGTTAATAGAAGCATTTAGAAATCTCTCTGCTCAGGGTCATATGTGGTCAACTTTAAATTTTAAATGTTATTGGCTTCAAGCTGTTAGGGAATATTTAAGGTTTAGTAAATTTGAATTTTTAAATATAGGCCTGTAGCAAAGTCAGACTTTGCAGGTTGTAAAAGAGATTGTGGTGTGACTGACAGGATTTTGCAAGGGTCTGGTCTTCTTCCTGTATTCTCCTGTTGAGGAAAGTCCAGAGCTGTGATTACCACTACTGGCTTCTAAGATTATCCGCACATTTTAAAAAAGGAGCAAAAAGAGTCATAGAAGCAGACTTTACTGAACTCTGTTTTATGATAAAGTTAGTGTGGTACCTTTTTCAGAGGCCAGATTTACTGACAGGAGAAGGGCTTTGGTGGTGGGTGGAAAGGGAGCATGGCTCCAGCTGAGACATTCCTTTTCTGACTCGCTGGAGAATGACCCAACTTGAAGCAACCTGGAATGAGGGAGCAGAGTTCAACATTTTTTAGAAAATGTGATCATTTCATTGTAACTTATCTAGAAGCTGCTTTCTCTAATTAAAAGAAATCAAAACCTTTAGATTGGCAGCAGACTGCTGAATTCAAGAAAAAATTGTGGAAAATGAAGTATCTTAGATCTGGTTCAAACAGGTTATATCAAAAGTTCTTTGTAAGTCTTTTTTTTCCCCCCAGACCATGTTTTCCAGTTCCAAATATTAATGGTGAGTGTGGTCTTTGACTTGCCTTCTGAAATCTAATTAATCCGCGAGGTGGTCGACATATTTGTGTCTGTAATGAAAAATAATAAAACATAATGTTGACATTTAACTGGTAGGAAAAGTCAGCATAATCTTACTTTGTTTTTAATGCTATCATGGACTTCTGCTGTTGTAATTATTTAATTTATTCAGTATAGAATGGTGGTAAATAGCTAGGTTGTCTTAGACTACCACTTACTATGATACCTAAAATAGGTTACTTCGCCTCTGTGACTGTTTTCTCATACTGGAAAATGATGACTCTACTTAGACTGTATGCAAAATGCTTAGGATCATGCCTGGCGTGTACTAACATGGATACTTAATAAAATATAATGAAGGACTAATTATGTGCTAGGTACTATTTTAGTTGCTGAAGATACAAAAAAGATGAAGTCCCTGTCCTTATAGCATTTACATTACAGTGGAGGAAGACAAAACAAGAGTGAACTTGATAATTTGTGAAACTTCCAAAGATAACTTCTTGGCATGCCACTGACTTTTAAAAGTTTAATATGAGAAGAGTAAATCACTCTTTAAGCCATTATTTTCTTCTTCTGTGATGAAAATGCATTTTATACACTATTAGTAGGATTCTTTAACATTAATCATTTTTTGGCTTATAAGTGGTATAGAAAAGGAGGAAGAGACTTCCTGGGGAAAGAAAAAAAAAAAAGGAACAGAAAATAGATAGTGATTTGTCAGTTCAAGCACCTACCAGTAGAAGGAGGATGTTTGAATCTTAGCCCGTTCATAAAGGGAAATATCATGCAGTCATTAAAAATCATTAGGATGTTAAAAAAAAAAAAATCATGATGTAAAGCTATTCAGAAAATACTGTAGATGCCAAATTTTTTTTAAAAAGTATGATTTCAGTGTGTACACACATGTCCTCGTAGAGGCTGGGAAGAGAGATGAGAAAGAAACAGTGCAAATCTCTGAATGGTGGGATTATGGATGATTCAGTTTACTTCTTATTCTGTCTTTGTATAGATTATTGAATCCCTGAGGGTTAAGTCCCTTTGAGGTATGAGTGAGAAAACTGAGATTTAGATAGGTTGAGTGAGTGACTAGGCCGGGATGCCAGGCCCAGCCAAGCCAAATCTGGATCTCCCTTCTGAACTCAGACTTACCATCTTTCATTCTTCAAGAAGTGACCATTGTGGAAGGGATTCCTTCTCCCTGCTGGCAACTTGGTGGCCCACGGAGCTTTACTTACACCACTGAATCCAAAATGGATGGAGCTAGTGCTGAGCTGATGCTTGGATATGGTGATCCTGGAAATGAAAGTCGAAAGTCCATAGGTTTGTCCAGTGATCTTTAGGTTCTGGAGTGATGAGTTTCGATAAAGCTAGAATGAAAGTCTTTAGTTTTGAAATTCCCCAGGAACTCTGTGTCATTAGTAAACCTGAAATCTGCCCCTGCATCCCCTGTTGAAATGGTTTTGGAACAGTCTATTTATCGTATGGAAATAGTTTTTTATTAAGTTAAAACATTACAAACACATATATAATTAAGTAGCGCCTCCCACACCCCATAAATGTCCATGGATGTTTACTTTACAGATACTCCATGTGCTATTTTGCTGGCATTTTCACTCTTACTTGTATTTATGGGCCTACAGTTATTTATGTAGTCCTCTATTGACAGACATTTTGATTGTGGGGGTTTTGTTATTGTTGCTGTTGTTATTGTTATAAGTAGCAGCAAAGCACATCTGTGTATAGTTCATAAACCTTTGCTCTCTTGTCCATAAAAATATCTTCAGGATAAATTCCTAGCTATGGAATTTCTGGGCTTTATGGTGCTTTATTAAAAGTTCTGTTGACGAGATAAGGTAATTAAGCAAAGCAGGTTTCCTTGAAGATATTTGAAGTTTTAGAAAAATCAAATGTTATATTTATCTTAAAAATTTTAAAACGTATTCTTAAGTAAGATGAGGCAGACAGTCCTTTAACAATTTCCATTGTTTTTGAAGATAATGTTTATGGTAATAAAGTAGCAGGATAAATTAGGTGATCATCTTTTAATATTTGAGGAAAATAAAATCCAAAACAGCACGCAGGATGGTTTTATTAAGACTAAGTCATCACTGGGCGCAATGGCTTAAATCTGTAATCCCAGCACTTTGGGAAGCAGAGACGAGAGGATTGCCTGAGCTCAGGGGTTCGAGACCAGCCTGGGCAACATGGTGAGACCTTGTTTCTACGGTAAATAAAAAAATTACTTGGGTGAGGAGGTGCACACCTGTAGTTCCAGCTACTTGCAAGACTGAAGTGGAAGAATCACCTGAGCCCAGCAGGTTGAGGCTGCGGTGGCCGTGAGCATGCCACTGCACTCCAGCCTGGGCAACAGATTGAGACTCCAATAAAAAAAAAAGACTTAAGTCATGTCATACAAATTTATTAACTTTTTGGTAGATTTGGAAGGAAAAGGAAGTGTTGGCCAAAAGAAACCTATAGATGTTGAATTAGTCTTTTGAGAACTTTATATTGTATACTATTCTCAAAATATTATATACTTATTTGTACGTGTATGTCTGTGTAGACATAGGTTGATATGGAGCGGGGGAGAAGATGGAAGAATGACTTGAGGGAAAGAGGCTGTGCAGGGCACAGAGGGGAGAGGGTGCTTCAAGTGGGAACTGGCAGGTGAGTCATGTGCTCTAGGTGCTGACTAGAGGATGAAAGCTGAGACAACACTGTTGAAAAAACACCATTGATTTAATTAGGAATCAGTGGACCCCCAGAGACTGTTGAAATCAGAGCAGTGTAGGAGGCGGAGGATGGCCGGTGAACTGAAGAAGCAGGTTTGAAGGTGGCAGCAGAAGGTTGGAGTCGGCAGTGAGAACAGGAATCGTAGTATGGCAGCTAGAAGAGGCTGCAGGTTA
Organism: Tarsius wallacei; assembly: GCA_963574415.1. NCBI lineage: Eukaryota > Metazoa > Chordata > Mammalia > Primates > Tarsiidae > Tarsius > Tarsius wallacei. The sequence goes on along the minus strand of CAUYQG010139895.1, from coordinate 7,372 downwards.
ATGGCTTTAAGAAGTGAACAGCAGCCGGGCTTGGTGGCTCAGCCTGTAATCCCACGCCTTGGGAGGCTGAGGTGAGTGGATTGCTGAGCCTGAGGGTTCAAGACCCGCCTGGGCAACATTGCCTGAGCCCATGGGTTCGAGACCCGCCTGGCCAACTTGGCGAGACCTCATCTCTACAATAAATCAAAAAAATTAGCCGGGCGTGGTAGCATGCGCCTGTACTTGGAAGGCTGAGGCAGAAGGATCGCCGGAGCCCAGCAGGTCGAGTCTGCGGTGGCCGGGAGCGGCCACTGCACTCCAGTCTGGGTGACAGAGTGAGACGTCAACTCAAAAGAAAAGAAAATTACAGAAGTGAACAGCAATGGCATTCTGCAGATAGGATTTTATGGTGATTAATATGACAGTTGTATTCAGGTTTTTGGGATAAAATAATGTAACGGATGTAAATCATTTGAGAAAGTAGAAAACATTTTAATTTTAGAATATTATTCAGAAGCTCCTTGTGAAGATTTTAAGAACATGGTGTTCTTAAACATGGTGTGAGAATGCTTTATTAAAATATTTATGCCATTGAAGATTTGAAATGATCACTTGATTCTAAAGCTGAACGCTAGATCTGTTTCTCTTGTCTTGTTTTCAACAAGGCGAATGAGCTTTTGTAGATGTGGTTTTTAAAAAAAAGTTCATTTATATATGACCGTTGAGCTTCAAAGGAACAAACTAGAGTGAATATACTGTTCATTCACACTAAAAGAAAAATGCTAAAGTCAAAAGCCTCCAGATGGTGTGTGCTGCTGTGTTCACAGCTGTATTTACCACTAGTTCACCAGATTATCTGCTGATATTTTTAAAATAGTTGGTTAGAAACAGTGGCGTATTCAGGTCTCTGCTGGGTTTGAACCTCAGCAGTAATAATGACTTTACTTGTGTGCCTTTTAGTAAAGGGGAAGTTGAAATTACTTCCTAGGCTGAGGTGGAAGGATCGCCGGATCCCAGCAAGTCGCTCCCGGCCACCGCACTCCAGTCTGGGCGACGGAGTGAGACTCCAACTCAAAAAAAAAAAAAAAAAGAAATTACTTCCTTTTGCATGGTCTTCAGGATTTCTTAGTTGAGCCAATTTATGTTCTGCAAAAACAACCTGAGTGTTTATGTACAGAAGTAGGTAGCCAGTTTCTTCTTATGTGGTGGTCTCTCAGGAATGAGTTGGGAGACATTCTATTGATTTATCATTCAAAAATGTTTTTGTTGCTTTGCTCAGTGTTTACCATTTTAAACATCTAAAAAATGTTAAATATATGTAGCTGACAACTTATATAATATTATATGGTGAGCCTTCTATGACTATAAGTTTTTTGGTATTACCAACAGAAAAACCAGACAAGCCCTTCACCGCCCAGATCTATTCCCCAATATAAGAGCTCTTGTAAATTATAAAGACTTAATAAAATCTCTTTTGGAGGGACTCATACTTTTAAATCTTTTTATTTTTGGCCCCAGATACTATTATTTACTTGCTTGGTAAAAAGAACAGTTTGCATGAATTACATATAAAATTCAGACAAATAGTTTGAACCACTATCTGGGAATTTTAAATAGGAGTCTGTGGGGTGGGGTGTAGTAGGTGGGAAAGAAAGGAAACGTGCATTTATTTATTTTTTGAGTTGGAGTCTCCCTCTGTCACCCCCGACTGGAGGGAAGTGGCACGCTCCTGACCACCGCAGTCTCGACCTGCTGGGCTCCGACGATCCTTCCGCCTCAGCCTTCCAAGTAGCCGGAACTACAGGCGCGCGCTACCACGCCCAGCTAATTTTTTGATTTATTGTAGAGACGAGGTCTCGCCAAGTTGCCCAGGCGGGTCTTGAACCAGCAGGCTCAGGCAATCCACTCGCCTCGGCCTCCCAAAGTGCTGGGATTACAGACTGAGCCACCGAGCCTGTAATTTATTAATTGACTACATTTATACTGATAAATCTATATCGAGAATGAATCTTTTGAACAATATTTTTTCTTTTTTTCTTTACTATTTAGTTCTTACTCTTGTCTATTTTTGGAGGGGCCGGAGAATGATGCAGGAGACTTTTCACTTTATGTGTTTGTATGTTCTTTGACCACCTGCCTGGGCAGTCTTTCAGAAGTTGTGCTCTGTCCACACTGAACAGATAAGGGTAGAGGTTCATTAATGGGGTCTCCACCTTTCTCAATATGTTAGATGCTCATGGAAGGGACTGTAGCACTTACTGTTAATTCTCAAGTGTGTTGGGGTCAGAAACAGTTTGAATTTTGATCTTTGAATGGAACAGGAGAACAAAAAGTGCTGGAAATTTTAAGTATTAAAGCAGTCTGGCCATACCTCCCCCCCCAAAAGAACATTGGTGTTTTTCAGCTTTGCCAACAGTTTAATTTGATTACATTATCATTTATTATTGTATAAGTAGCATTTTATTGTATGTAGTATATTAAAACATTAAATTTTAGAAAATAACTATTAAATCAGTAGACCGTTTTTTTTTTTTACAGTGGTTATGGGTTTCCAGAAAAATCGAGTGGAAGGCACAGAGTTCCCACCTGATCCCTGGTTTCCCCACTAACATCTTGCATTAGTGTGGTGCATTGTTACAGTTGATGAGTCATTGTTGACACATTATTTATAATGCAAGCCTATAGTTTATATTAAGGTTTACTCTTGGTGTTGTACATTCTGTGGGTTTTGACATGTTTGGTGACATGAATCCACCGTGACAGTATCTTACTGAATAGTTTTACTGCTCTAAATGTGTCCCGTGTTTTACCTAGTCATCCTGCCCTGCCACTTCCCACACCCCTGACAACTGCTGATCTTTTTGAATGTCTCTATAGGTTTGCTTTCCTAGATGTCATGTAATTGGACTCATAGTATGTTGCCTTTTCAGATCGGCTTCTTTTTCTTAGCAATATGAATTGAAGATTTCTCTACTTTGCACTACTTTGTATCACTGATAATATTCCATTGTGTAGATGTACTGCAGTTTATTTACCCACTCACCCACTGAAGGACGTATAGGTTACTTCCAGGTTTTGGCAATTATGAATAAAACTTCTGTGAACATCTGTATGCAGATTTTTTGTGGTGACACAAGTTTTTAGTTCTTTAGGTAAATACCAAGGAGTGTGATTGCTGTATCGTATGGTGAGGGTATGTTTAGTTTTGTAGGAAACTGCTATTTTGTCTTCCAGAGTGTCTGTACCATTTTGCATTTCCACCAGAAATGAACGAGAGTTTCTGTTGCTGCACATGCTTGCTAGCATTTGGTGTTATCAGTGTGTGGCTTTTAGCTCTTTTTAGTTATTAATTTTTTTAATGCAACTGTTCATTTCTGGTTGTCTACTGTGTTACAATTTTGATTTTCTCTACTATTTGACCAGAGTGAAGAAGTGAGGATCATAAATTTTATGTATTACATGTGCCTCATTTTCCATCTTGTAAGGAGAGAGCATAAAGTTTAAAGTTAAAAGGAATTATACAATTGGATTAGATTTTTAAATGGGCAGAATTCTGGTACAGTGATGTTAAGTTATGGTTCATGTAAAATATGTTACAGTTGGTCTTATGTATCCTTGGGTTCTGTATCCATGATTTAACCAAGTGTGGATCAAAAATATTTGGAAAAAATACATAATTATAAAAATAGTACAAACAGGCTGGGCCCTGCGGCTCATGCCTGTAATCCCAGCACTTTGGGAGAACCAGGTGGGAGGGTTGCCTAAGCCCAGGAGTTCAAGACCAATCTGGGCAACATAGTAAAACCTTGTCTCTATCGAAAAACAAACAAACAAAATTAGCTTGATGTGGTGGTGCGTGCCTATAGTTCCAGCTACTTGGGAGCCTGGGGTCAGAGAATCGCCTGAGCCTAGGAAGTCAAGGCTGTGGTGAACTTGTGCCTCTGCGCTCTAGCCTGGGTGACAGAGTAAGACTCCAAGTCAAAAAAATAAAAAATAAACAAAAAATAAAGTAACAAATATTTACATAACATTTACATTGTATCAGGTATTATAAGAAATCTAAAGTTTTAAAGCAGATGGGAGCATGTGAGTAGGTTACATGCAAGTACTGCACCATTTATATCAGGGTCTCAATCATCTGTGAATTTTGCTAGCTGAGGAAGTTCTGAAATCAATCCTCCTTGGATACCGAGGGGCAGCTGTAGTGTTAATTTGTTTAGTGGTTCCATGTCAGTGTTATTTTACCTAGTTTCCCTGTGTTGTATATTTTCCAAAAGATTTCATTTTATAAAAGAAAGAGATGCTTTGAACTTTTAGAAATAAGCTCATTCTGCTGAGGTTTTTATTTGCTAGATATTTATAGTATTAAATGTTTATTTTCTTTATTTTATTTACTGAGGGTTGTTTATTTTATTGATCAACGCACTCACAGATGAGGGAGATTTGTACTTGTAATATATCTAATAATAATGGCAGTAGTCAATATTTAAGGGCTTACTATGCAACAGATTTTGTGTACTTCTTAGAGGAGGTTAGAACTTCCTAGGTCAGCTTATTTAGCTCATTTTGACTCTTCATTTACTTACTGGAATTTAGCGCCAACCTAACTGTGCTCTATAAGTACCAACGCCTTGGTTATTGAAGATGATTTGGATAGGCTCTCTGTGTAGTTATGCAGTTCATTAATTCCTGTCAGGAGTTCTTAACTTTATTTTTATCAGGAACTCCTTTGAGTAATGGTGTAAGATATGATCTTTCCCCCAGAACAGAGTTTGTGACTATTTGGATACATATGCATAATGCACAATGGCAGGTGGCTTATGGAGCCCCTGAAGCCTGTCCATGAACTTCTCGTTAAGAACCCTTGTTCTAGTGAGCCCTGAATCTGTGTTTTAATTGCTAGAAAGGCTTTGCATTTCTTATTTTTGACAGATTTACTTTACTTGAATTATATTGATCTGAGGCCACTGATTTGTTTGGACACTTGTGCAACATAGTGTTGATGTGTGCTGATGGCTTATAAAGGGGTTTCCAAGGCAGCTGTTGACCATGTCAGACTGCCCTCTTTATGTGGTCTCAGAGGAGAAACTTTTCTTATCTCTTGGTACCAGAAAAAATGGACCTATTGAGCATGTGGTTTATTTTTAACTTAAGGATTTTGAATCTTGCAACTGGTCGAGTTTCTTTTGAGCCACTTGCTTATAAAATTTTGACCACATCTTAAAAAAAGTTTAAAATGAACAAGAACCACGTACTTTTATGTACCAGTTCATTCATGGTTTCGTCTTCTTCAGTTCTTCCTCTCCTGCAATTTTCCTTTGTTCTGAATAAAAGAGAAGCAATATAGTATAGTTAGAGGCTTTTTAACCTGTGTGACCTGTGATACTAGGTCTGTGACCTGAAGAAATCTCTGCGCAGAGGTAAATGCTTAATAAATCTTTGCTATCGTTACCCCGGCACCATCATCTATTTCTAAATTTTATTTTGTGGTGTGTGAATCACAGTAAGCTGCCTTAAGCCCTTTTTAAAAGTAAGCCATCCTTTAACTACTATCTCTCTCTCTGACAGATAGATACATACATACTAGCGTTTAATTTCAGAAAATAAATTGTATAGGAGAGTGTAATGGACTGAATTGTGTTGCCTTCAAATTCATAAATTCAAGCCTTAATCCCTAACCTCCCCCAATGCTATAGTACTTGATGGTGGGGCCTTTGGGGAAGTAATTAGGTTTATCTGTGTTCTCAAGTGTGTCTTTATAAGAGAAGGAAGAGAGACCAGAGTTCACCAGAGCACTCTCTATCTCTGATATGTGAGGTCACAGCTAGAAGGTTGCCATCTGCAAGCCAGGAAGAGAGCCCTCACTGAGGACTGAGTTTGCTGACACATTGATCTTGGACTTTCCTTCCTCCAGAACACAGAGAGATAAATCCCTGCTGTTTAAGCCACTCAGTCTGTGGTATTCTATTATAGCAGACGAATATAGAGCATAAATTTTATACATGCAGAGTACAAGGTGATCAATATCTTATCACAGAGACTGAGCTTTATGAGAGTGAAATGAGAATTATGCTTCTGTTTGCAGAAGGCTTTATACCTGCTGAACAGCCTTTACTGACCTCTGGTTCGATCCTCACAGCTGCCTTATGAAGGAGGCAGAGCAAATGCTGACTTTTCATGCTACATAAAATGAGATCCAAGTCTAGAGAAGTTAATTGAGTTGCCTGCATTTATAGTTTCCATTTGGCTAAGGCTCTTTAGTAGGTATGTTTTCTTCTGTATCCATTGCTCATTCCACGAAGACCTTAGTATTGTTAGTCTTTTAATCCCTTTGCTTAGAAGTATATAATCTTTGTTTTTAGTGTATCTTATTTTCAAGATGGAGAAATCTCCTGCTTCCTTCATTCTGATATGGGAACTGAAACTTTAATGGTAAAATTGTTGAATTATCTTTCCTTTCTTAGAGAAAAAATTAGAACTTATGAATCTTTTGGCCTACTGGTTAGATTTGAAGTATAAAGTTGCTTTGAAGTGTCATAACAGTCACTGAGAAATGTGATATTATCTGAATTAGTGCTCCTGACATTGTATCCTTTTATTTTGGTCCAGGTATTGGTTTCCTATTGTAGCCATCTACAATCAGAAGGTTGCTCTTTATCTTGTCAAGGTGATTTGAGTATGCCTTCGTCAAAGGTTGAAACAGGAATGTTAGAATCTACAAACTTAATTTTAAGCAAAAAAGAAAAAATCCCAGGAAATCAAAACCCAAACTTTAGCCACTGAGTGTGGTAGCTCACACCTGTAATCCCATACTTTGGGAGGCCAAGGTAAGAGAATCCCTTGCAACCAGGACTTTGAGACCAGCCTAGTCAACATAGTGAGACCCCACCTCTATTTAGAATGAACGAACAAACAAACAAAATCACACATACACAGCAAACCCAAACCTCTAGCTGGGCACAGTGGCTACTCAGGAGGCTGAAACCAAAGGATAATTGAGCCGAGGAGTTTGGGGCTGCAGTGAGCCATAATCACATCACTGTACTCCAGCCTGGGTGACAGGGCAAGACTCCTACTCTTTAAAAAAAACGACAAAAGCCGGGCTCGGTGGCTCAGCCTGTAATCCCGCGCCTTGGGAGGCTGAGGTGAGTGGATTGTCTGAGCCCGCGGGTTTGAGACCCGCCTAGGCAAGCGAGACCTCATCTCTATAATAAATCAAAACATTAGCCGGGCGTGGTAGCGTGCGCCTGTAGTTCCAGCTACTTGGAAGGCTGAGGCGGAAGGATCGCCGGAGCCCAGCAGGTCGAGGCTGCAGTGGCCAGGAGCGGCCACTGCACTCCAGTCTGGGCGATAGAGTGAGACTCCAACTCAAACAAAACAAAACAAAACAAAA
>CAUYQG010139894.1:0-29203 GCA_963574415.1 Tarsius wallacei | reverse complement strand
TTTTTCTTCTTTCTTCTGTGCTTAATACCTTTTTAGGTGTCTCCTGTAGAGCTGGTCTGGAAGCTGCATGATCTCTTAGGGATTGGATGTCTGGGAAGGATTTTAATTCTCCCTCACTGATGAAGCTGAGCTTGGCTGGATAGAAAATTCTTGGTTTAAAGTGTTTATCTTTGAGGACTTTGAATATAGGGCTCCAGTCCCTTCTTGCTTGTAGTGTATCTGCTGATAGGTCTCCTGCTATTCTGATTGGTTTTCCCCAGTATGTAGTCTGACCTTTCTCTGTTGCTGCCTTTAGGATTTTTCTTTTGTGCCTACTTTGTGTAGGCGAATAACTATGTGTCTAGGGGTTGGTCTTCTCATATGATGTCTTTTGGGGGTTCTCTGTATCTCTTGTGCTTGGCTAGTCACATATCTGGTGAGTTGGAGAAAGTTTTCATGAATTACTTCCTGGAATAGTTGTTCCAAGTTGTTCTCCATTTCCCTTTCTTCTTCTGGGCTATCAATCAGGCATAGGTTCAACCTCTTTATATAATCACACCTCTCTTGCAGGCTTTGTTCTTTCTTTCTGAGTCTTCTTTCTATGTTTTTTACAGATTGGGTTAATTCCATGTTCTGGTCTTCAAGTTCTGAGATTCTTTCTTCAGCTAGATTAATTCTGTTTCCATGCTTGTCATCTTGTTATTTATTTCCTGGATGAAATTTTTTATTGCCAAAATCTCTGTTACAAGTTCTTTCAGTGTTGCATCTTGTCTTTCTTGAGTTTTATTCACTCTTTCCAACCATTCCCTAATCCCTGTTGTAATTTGAGGACAGTCTTTGGTGACTTCCATTGTTTGGGCACCAAGGTCTGATTTTTCAGGAGTTTTGTCTTTGGTACATTTGAAATTGCCTGAGGTCTTCCTTTGGCCTTTCCTCATTTGTGACAGATTTCTTGTTTTCTTCTTTAGTTCTATTATTCAGTGTCAGTGGGAGAGGCTTTCCCTTCTGACGTTTGCTCAGACTTCTATTCTTCCCTGATTCGGGCTCTGGATTTGTTCTATTATGAAATAGGCTAGTGGATGGGAATCTTTGCTGTCTCTTGTAGTTTTCAAAATTCTAATTTTATGGGGGATGGGGCACTAGGAATCAGACACCACTTGCAAATTAAAATGTTCACTTATTGTGGTATGTGTTCCCTGAGACCCACTCCCCACTACCACTCTATATGACAGTGCAAAGCAGGAACCAATGCAAAAGCAATTGAACACATACACACACACTCCATAACAAACTGGAATAACAACAAAGCAAAACAACACAATCAGCAACAAAAAGACTCCCAAGAAAACTAAACACACACACATGCCTAGTAAAAAGTGAATAGAGAAGAAAAACAGAAAGACCAAAGGGAGGAAAAAAGAATTCAGGTCAAACCCTCACACATCTATTGACATTCCCTTTAATCTATAAAAAATGAATATAAAAAAGGCCTAGAAGAACAAAAGAACAAAAACCGACAACCATAACAAAATCAAAAGATGAACACTCAATCATTCACATACACACAAAACAGAAAACAACAAAAGAAGAAAGAAACAGAAAAAGAAAAGAAAAATAAAAAAAAATTTTTGGGGGGGATGCAGATCAAACCCTCACATACACATTCATGCACAAAGGAAAAATATTTTTAAAATAGATGAACTAACAAACAAACAGTAAAAACAAAATTTTTTAAATTAAAATATAATTGAAAATTTAAAAAACAAAACCAAACAAACAAAAAAACCTGCCCTCTTGTGGCAGGCTCTTTAATTTTTCCTCTAATTAGGTATCTCCTGTGAGCCACCTCTTTCACTCTCTCCTCAGGGAATGAAGCGGGAAGGGCAGTGGAGGTGGGTGGGACTGCAGTCCTCCCCTTCCACTCTCCAATGGTCAGGGAGATCTCTGGTGGGGAGGTATGGGACTGTCTCTTCCCCAGGTATGTACTCTCACTAGGTGCCACAGCCAGGCCTATCCTGGAATGGAGCTCTCCTATTTTGACTGATATCTAGGCTCTGCCTGGGTTTGTCCCTCTCAGTCCTGGTCCTTCTGTATGGGTCTGATGTTCAGAGGATTGCTGGGAAGGAGGGGGTTTGGATCAGCCCCAGACACCACTGATCTCTTTGGAGTTCTTCCTCCTCCTTTTCTGGCCACACCCTTTGTCCCACAGTTGGATTAGGGTAGGGGGTAGGGCGCCTGGAACTCAGTACTTGTCAGGTCGCTCTGAAGTTTGTGCTTTCAGGATATTCCCTTTGCGCCATGATCAAGCCCTGAGTAGTTGATCCGTCAGTCATAGAGATCAGATCTGTTGGTCCCCTAATAAGCAAGCCGAACACTTTCCTGCCCTGCCTTCAATACGGTGGTGGGATGCCTCTCTTGTCCTCTTCTGTGGGAACTTGCCTCTGGACTCATCTGCAGCCCCTTCCAGCACCCTGCAAGGTGCTGAAGTGATGAGGCAAAGCCTGGAGCAGTCTCTCTCCTGCTTTACTGGTGAGAGAGTGCCTGGGGCAATAGCTTCTCCATGCTGCTTTTTCAAAGGAAAACTTCTGTCCATTTTGAAAAAACAATGGTGCTCCACTTCTGCAACCAGGGAAGAGCCAGGGACGAAGTAGAGATGATGCAGCACCTGCTGTTGCACAAGGGGCCTGGCCACCCGCTCACGAAACCCACTTAGTCTCTCCCAGCGTTTTCTTGCCAGGGAGGGTTTGTTGATTAAAAAAAAAAAGAAAGAAAGACAAGAACGAGAAAATGGTGCTCAGTTTCTGCATCCCGGTATTGCTAGGGTCCAAGCCCAGACACTGTGGCACCAGCTGCTGCACCGGGAGAGCCCTGGCCGCTAGCTCCCTAGCCCTCACTCAGTCAGCCACTCACGCCCACTCGCTCACCAGCACATACACAACATTTTCCATACACACTCACACGGGGGACTTGCATAGTCTGACTGGCTTGGCCGCCATCTTTCCCGCCTTCCACTGATTTTTCTTTTAAAAAATATTTACTATTTATTAAATGGAAGTGGATCATCATAAAGGCCTTCATCCTTGTCATTTTTACATTTTACATTGAGTAGACTGAGGGAGAGGAGGAGGAGGATAGGTTGATGTTACCGTCCCAGAATGGCAGGGGAAAAGAAGATTCATGTATAAGTCAACCCTCACAGTTTAAACCTGTGTTGTTTAAGGGTCAACTTCTGTTAGTTCTTTCAGTTTTTATTTTATCTATTTTGAAGGTTTTTTATCATGTGTATACACATTTAGAACTGTTTTATTTTATTGAAGAATTGACCCTTTTATTATTATGAAATGAAACTCTTTATCTATTGTAATCATTCTTGTCTTGTAATCTACTTTGTCTGGCTTCAATTTACCCTCTCCAGCTTTCTTTTTATTATTTGCAATACATATTTTGCCATGATTACTTTTTATTGTATTGGTATACTTTTCAATACATTTTTGAAAGATATTTTCTTTGGGTGTAGAAGTCTAGATTAGATTTTTATCTGTAGAAGTTATATATATATATGTGTGTGTGTGTGTGTGTGTGTGTGTGTGTACGCGTGTGTACTCTAGCACTTAATACATATATATATATATATATAGTTATAGTGTCTTCTGGCTTTCGTAGTTCTTGATGAGAAATTTGCTGTAATTCTCATATTAATGAGAGAAATAAAGGAAATAATTATCATATTAGTGAACTTTTCCCCTCTGACTGGCTTAATATTTTCTTCTTTAGCACTGGTTTGAAACAATTCAATTATGATATGCTGAGGTTTTCCTTATGATTGATCTGTTTGGAGCTCATCATGCTTCATGAGTCTTAGTTTATAGTTTTTTCCAAATTTGGAGAAATTTTGGCAAGTATAATTTTACCTAGTTTTTCTTCCCTTTTTTCTCTCTTCCTGGGATTCTAATTACATGTATGTTATGTTAGACACCTTGATGTTCCACGTGTCAATGAGGATTGTCATCTCTTCATTTTCCTTCTCTTCCTCTTCTTCCTCTTCCTCCTTCTTTAAGTCTTCTTAATATCTATTCTTCATTTTGAAGAGTTTACATATATTGCATTGTTTTAAAGTCCACTCTTTTTGCTCACAGTTTCTAATCTGCTGTTAATCTTATTCAGTTGTTTTTACTTCAGATGTTTTATTTTTCATCTGTAGAAGTTAAATATATATGTATACATATATATGTATATATGTGTGTGTGTACGCATGTGTACACATATATGTAATCTTCCATTCTCCTCTTATTTTACTTATTTTTTCCTTAATTCTAAAGCATAAATGTTTTAAAGTTTCTGCCTACTAACCACATCTCTGTAATTTCTAGATTTGTTACAATAGACGGATATTCTTCCTGTTTGTTATATGTCCTCTTTTTTATACATGTGTAGTAACTAACTTTTTATTGGATTCTGAACACTAAGTTTTAGATTGAGTGCTGGATTTTGTTGTATTCCTTTAAAAAGGTGTTTGTTGGGCTTTATTCTGGCATTCATTTAAGTTATAGGCAGATCAATTTGAGAATCTTTCAAAGTTTATTTTTTAAAACTATTATTAGGGAATGTTTATAGTAGGCTTTAACTCAATGGCTAATTAAATACTACTACTAAGGCTTGGCATGTCCATGGTCTCTACTGAATGCCCTCTCTATTTTTTTTAACTTTTAATTTTTTTAATTTTAAAGATGTGGGTACAATTCAAGGTTAGGTATACAAATGTTTATTATGCAGATACCCTTGTTGATGAGGTGTGCCATGCCTGCCCCAGGCAGATTCCCACTACTGCCAATCCTACTTCCTTAGCCTTGCTCCCTCTATTTAACAGGGACTTTTCACTTTGGCTCATGTAAACTCAAAATAGTACAAATTATGTGTGAACTCTGGGATTGTTCTTCTTACAGCTCCATGGAAATTATTCTCTCCAACAGGAGTGTTTTTTTTTTGTTTGTTTGTTTTTGCGTAGACTTGTAAAATTTCACTCAAAGCCAGTGCAGATTGATATTTGTCCAAAAACTAAAGGAGATTCCTAAACATAGTACTTTTTCTTATTACTCTTCTTTGCATACTTTTTCTCAGCTTCCTTGAACTCTGAACTCTCCCTCTTCAATGCAGTGAGACTGTTGGTGTCCTTTTGTGTTCCCTCTTTCTGCACTGAATTTTGGGAATTACTCCCAGACAGAACTCCTAGGCACTCATAGGGCTCACCTAATTTGTTTCCTATCTCTCAGACATTACGGTCCTCTTCTGCCTATTCCTTCTGCCTATTGGTCTTGACTCCCTGAAAATGTTGTTTTTTATATTTTGTACAATTTTCTTCTTGATTATTAAAGTTTAGTAAGACCAAACTTTATTTGGCCGGAAGCATCAGTACTAATTTTAATTTTTATCCAGAGTTACACATGAATGTAATTTAAAGAGTAGAAAAGTTTTACAAAGTTGTTATAAAAAATAAAACAAAACAATACAATGGCACTCCCTTGTTTTTGACCCTATCATTCACTCCCAAAGGCAACCACTTTTAAATTTTTCTATTGACTGTTTTCACATTTACCTCCATTTTGTTTATATTTCTGTTTCTTGAATCTTTAGCTTTCAAACATTGACTTTCCACAAGGCAATACAGAGCTGACTATCATGTTCTGCAAACTTACCAATACTTACTACTATCCCATCTCCCTACCTCCCCAATGTTATTACAGCATTATTTTGGTTGGATAAATATTCAGTGTTTACATTATTATAGTATGTGACTATTTTTCATAGCTGGGCTGTGTAGTATATTTTTGTGCACAAAATTATTTTTGTATACAAAATATTGTACACAATTTTTAATTTTCCTGAAGTCAATAACTATTTTTTTATCTGCTTAATTTTCTAGATCTAGGATAGTTCATTTCCAAATCTCTTCTCGTTGTTTATTTTTTCCTTTATTATTTTCAAACACTTCAAGTATTCTATCTCTATCATATTACTGAAGAAGTTTCTAGAATCTTTTGACCTACTTTAATCTGTCCTAGTCACCTGAGCTTTGGTGCAACATTTTTGTGGCCTCTTCCTTTACCATCATCCTAAGGAGTTACCTTCACCTGTCTCTTGGATTAGAGTCCCTCTTCCCTATATTCCATGTTGTCTTTTTTCTTGGTTTACCACTTCATTTTTGGCGGAATAAATTCTCTGGTAACTAAAATTCATAAGAAGTCATTTTATTTTGTTTTGTTACGTTTGTATTTGTTTGCTGTTTGTAAAGTTGTATGCCTTTATTTTACCTGCATATGTTATTAATAGTTTGGTTATGTTTCTGTAAATACTTTTTATTTTATTAAATATATTTTTCTCTTTGTTTTCTAAATGTTTTAAAAACACTTTAGTGTTAAATTTTATCAAAGGCCTTTTCTACCTCTAGTCATAGATATAATGTTTGAATTTTTTTTTCTCCTCAGAAATTGGAAAGCTTTTCCTCATTTTATCTTAGCTTTCCAGTGTGGTTGTTGTGATACTTGATTCTTTGTATGTGACCTACATTTTTTTTTCCTTCCAGAAACTTTTAAGATTAAAAAAAATTCTTGATGTTCTGAAATTTCATGATAATATATTTTTACATGTGTTAATACTGGTTTCCCAAAAAGTAAACTTGATGCAAAACTTACTTTTGTTACTTTATTGGAAATGCAAATTCAGAAATCAAGAGTAAGGGTCAACAGGAGTGAAGCAGGACAGAAGTAGAGCCAATATGAAGATGAATTACTAATGATCTGATATTGTGGACCTCTTCTCTAGGATAGAATGCATCTGAGGATCATTCATCTGAAGGAGAAATAACTTTATCCACCAGCTTCCACTTTCCACTGGTCAAATGCCCAGAACTTCAGGGTGGGCACATGAGTATAAAATATGGTTCTGGGGCATCCCACTAGTCTGTGCCTACACAAAAGCCTCGGTGCCAGAGTCAAAAGGCATGAAGTGTTTGCATGAGGTGAGACATATGCAAAGCTTGGCAGAGCCTGGCAGATCTGGTTGCTGTTACAGTGACTGAAATAAGAAACAAGGGAGACCAGGAGGATCTCATGTGATACATAAGAGGTGTCTGATTCAGTGTGGGTCTTTTTTGCTTCTATCATCTTTTAATGAGCCATTTCAGTCTGAAAGATTATGTTGTTCAGTTTTGGAAAATTTTCTTGAATTATTTCTTTGATGATTCCCTCCTCTCATTTTTTCTTTTTTCTCTTTCAGGAACACCTGTTAATCAGATTTTAGACCATCTGGACTCTTCCTGAAATCTTGTGTTTTCTCTCTTATTTTCATACTATGTCATATTGCCCTACTTTTTGAGGAGATTTTCTCAACTCTATCTTCTGATTCTTTGGACTTTAAAATTTCTACTACCGTTTAAATTTCCAAAGGGTTTTTATTGTTATTTTTTCTGGATATATATGCGTACAGTTGTACGGATGTACACACACACACACACACACACACACACACACACGTACACACACACACATATTCCTGTTCTTATTCACTGGCTGCAATATTTGTTTTTAAATTATCTGAATAGTAATTACAGCTCATATGTGATTTTTCAGATTTTCCTTTTTATAAAAATACATTCTTTGTTTCCTCTCTGTTTTATCTTGATTTCTTTCTTATTTATTTTGATTTCCCTCTATGTTAGAATTGTTCTCTAAATGTTTGCTGATTACAGGTAAGAGTAGAACCCCAAAAAGCTGATTAAAAGCTTTTTGTGCATGGGTGAACCATTTAGTTAAAGAACTTCCAGTGTCATTATTTTGAAATAGCTGGTCAGATTCCTTGGAGAAAACTCTTACAATCTTTGACCTGGAGAGTATATGCCAGGCTGCCAATAGTAAGGAATCCAAGTGGGCCAGAGGCTGGGGAGTGGGGCGGGGGCAGGGGGGCCTGGAGGAAGGGAGGATGGAATGTTGTCACAAAATTTACTATGCAATCTTTTACACATCCTGTTATTTTTCTGGTTAGGACACCCAATGTCAATTGGGTCTGGAGTCTCCCAGCCAAGACCCTCTAATTCACTTTCTACAGAAAATAAACTCCAGTCTTCTGCCAAGAGGCGGGGGAAGGCTAGCTTCTTGGAGGCTGTTTCATAAACAGACTTGGAACTGACCATCCTGATTTTAACCCTACCTTCATGCCTCTAGAGGTATTTAATGCCAACAATTCCTGAATCTTTATGGGTTCTACAATGAGAAATGAACTGCTTCTTTAGCTTTCTTCACTGATGGCTTAGGAGTTAACTTCCTGGGTCTGCTAAGTTATCTGTTTTCCAACTTCCAAAATTCTGTGACTGAGATCGCTTATATTTTATTTGTGGTATCATTTTCCAAGTCTTTTTTTTAATGGAATGTAAATATATACTGGTAGGTCTGCTTTTTTTCCTGTTCTAACAAATATAGATGTTGAACAAACTAAGTCTAGTGGGAATTCCATTGTTCATTGTACCTTGGAAAATTTGTGTGAACCATGGTAGCATGTATGTCTCTTAATGTGTCAACTGGCTTATTAGGGGGTCACGAAACACTGCAGTTAGTTTAGTATATAAAAGATAATCTCACTCGTGACCTTTCACTCAATCTACATGTAGTATAGTAGAACTGCAAATCGTTCAACTGATTTGATATTTTTCCCATTGCACAGAAACAAAGAACTGAGTTCTACATGTTCTCACTCAAAAGCGGACCCTGAACATTTACTATAATACCATAAAAAAGGGATTGGCAGTGGTGGGAAACTGCCGGGGAAGTGGTGGGGCACATAACATCAGTAAGGATACCTGATCTAAAACCAGGTGAAATAGGGACCAAAAAGAGGCCCAAACTTTATCTGTACGATGACCACTTATGTACCTAATCCTGAATTGTACCCCACATCTTTAAAATAAAATGAAATAAATTATTTTGGCATATATCCTGGGACCACATTCTACACTTTCTATATCTAAACATAAAAAAAGAATTCACATTTCAAATGATCTTAAGGCACTAAAATATACAATATATAGTATCAAATAAACATTAAATTGTGTTCTATCTTTGCTTAGGTAGAACGTTAACATTTCAGAATAGGTTTTAGCAATAAGAGTGGGACATGAAGATATTTCAGGTTTGTTATAAGTCATTCACCAGAATGTTCTAATCTCCAAAGCTATTCTAGCTTTATGGCACAGAAGTAAATAAATGAAAAATTTCTCAGAATATTTAACTAGGGAGTATGTTTAGTCAAAAGAAGCCGAGTCTAGTGAATTGTAAGCTTGAGCCCAAATCCAATACAGCAAACTATTTTTCACCCAGAATCTGTTTTAGTAATTATTTTGCAGTTGCTGCCTCTAATGAAACTCCAGAGTCATAATACATCATTGAAGCAATCTGTATTTAATACTTCATGTGACAATTAATACTGCACATAACAACTCAAAAAATTCCCTAGAAAACACTCTTGAAACAGCATATCTTTCACTTTGAATTCAGGGGACACAAACAAGTATGAAAGCCTTTTTCCTTGAGGGTCTTAATGATTTAGTCAGGGAGAAAGCATTACAGCAGTCCCTTCTTATCCATAGTTTTGCTTTTCATGTTTTCAGTTACAGTCAATCAGTACAAAAATATCAAATGGAAAATTCCAGAAATAAACAATTCTTAAGTTTTAAATTGTTTGTCCTTCTGAGCAATGTGATGAAATCTCACAATTCCCACTCCATCCTGCCAGGAACATGAATCATCCCTTTGTCCTGCGTATACATGCTCTATACACTACCTGCCCATTAGTTACCAACATCGTGTGCTCCTGACATCCAGCCCTAGACATCGTCACCAGAAACAGATGATTCTTCTTCTAATGTATCATCAAGCCAACAATAACCTAACGCTACATATGTCACAACTCTTATGTCATTCACCACACTTAACCTCACCATGTAGGCATTTTAACAGCTCAGATCATCACAAGATGGAGGCTAAGTACATTATGATTTTTTTATTACAGTACATTGTACAGATAACTTTTATTGCAGTATATTGTTATAGTTCTACTTTATTTGTTATTATAGTTAATCTCTTATTGTGCCTTATTTACAAATTAAACTTTATCATAATTATGTTTGTATAGGGCAAAAATAATATATCTAGGGTTTGGTACTATCTGTAATTTCAGCACCCACCGAGGGTCTTGGAATGTATCCCCTGATGCTAAATGAGGCTTACCTTATGTACAGAAATAAATATAAAGTAGAGAATAGTACATGCTGTGTTAATAGTAAGGATATATTCATGGCTTTAAGAGTAATAAAAAGGATGTAGGAAGAGCCATCTACCTACCTAAAGAGGCAGGCCACCAACTGGAGCAGGAATTAAAGTGGCTCTTGCTTTTGTTCATCTTGTCTTAGTTCATCCTTAGGTCTTGGGTGCTAGAAACTCAGGGGAGTAGTTAAAATACAGCAAGTTGGAATATAGTGGCAGCTCCAACGACTATGTTTTAATATACTGTTTGGGTTTTCCAAATTTCAATAACATATTTCATATATGAGTATTATGTATAATATTTTGTATATATGTACATATTAATTAGGTTTCTTCTAGTTACAGAAACCTATCTTCAAGCAAAAAAAAAAAATCCTTTAAGCAAAAAAAATTTTTTTAATTGACATACTTGGTAAGGTCAATGGTAGAATGGGTCACAGGTATGAATGAATCTACATGCTCAGATAATGTCAGCAGAAATGTCTTTATCTCTTTGTTCTGCCTTCCTCTATGTTCATTTGACTTTTAGGCAGACTTTCTCCATGTAGTGAGAATTATGATCAACTTAAGTCTTATGGGGTCCACACAGCTTTCCATCTTAGAAGATTAAAGAACCTTTGGTCTTAGCACCTGTAGGTAAGAAGTGTTGGGAAGAAACTCTAGTTGCCTACTTTGTAGACAAATAATGATAGACAGAGGATGACTGGCAGGCCACGATTACATAAGATTAGGGAAGAGCAGTTTCCCAGTGGAAAACTGTACATATTACTTTGTTCCATAAACTAACTGCCTTCCTTTCCCAACTTTCCCAATTTGGTAAAATTACTTTTCCAATTCTCCTGGTTCAAATCTTGAACTTTTATTTTATTCCCTACAAAAAGTATCCTACAAAAATACTATGAATTCTTCAAAATGTCTTATGCCCCCACTCATTCTATTTAACAAAGCTTTAAAATACTTGAAGCAATGAATTGTTTTAAGATCTCCCTTGACACAATAGCAAGATCATGGAACCAACCATGCTGCCCATCCAAAGAGGACTGGGTTAAAAAAATGTGATACATATACACAGTGGAATATTATGCAGCCATAAATAATAACAAAATCATGAATTTCGCAGCAACCTGGATGGAATTAGAGTTTATAATACTGAGTGATCTCTCACAGAAACAAAGATCTGAGTATCACATGTTCTCACTCATAAGTAGACCTTGAACAACTACTGTAATACTATAAGAAAAGGATTGACAGTGGCAGGAAACTATGGGGGAGGAAAAGGGGGGTGGGATTAGCAGTAAGTCAATATCTGTCTGGGGAAAGGGGGCATACCTCATCAACAAGGGTAACTGCATAATGATTATTTGTATTCCTAACCCTTAACTGTACCCCACAATTTTAAAATAAAAAATATATATTAAAAAAAAACTCTCACTTGAACATTAGAAAGGTGCTTACTCATAAAAAAGATCAAGGCTGTCATCAGTGCTTCTTGACTCCTTCCATGTGTTCACTGATACTACTGCTTATTGTTCTAATTGATCCCCAGAACACAGTGAGTTAAATAAAATATTAATTGATTCCCCTCTTATACAGTCTTCATAGTTGATCTAAGTTGGCTAGGGAGCTCTGCTTCATGAAGACATTCAGAGATCCAAGTTATTTTAATCATAGCTCTGCCAACCCCGAGTGCTTGGTCCTCATCTGCACAGTTGAAGCACAGTCATTGTCATGAAAAACTCCAGCCCATGGGAAAAGGAAAAGTTAAAAAAAAAAGAAAGCAATTTGTTTTTTTTTAAATTCTTTTTTTTTCTATTTTAGATACAAGAGGTACACGTGCAGGTTTGTTATATATGTATATTGCATGATGGTGAGGTTTGGGTTTCTATTGAGCCCTCCTCCCTAGGTGGTGAGCATGATACCTGATGGGTGGTTTTTCAACCTTTATCTCTCTCCCTTCCTGCCCCAACTTTAATAGTGCCCAGTGTTTGTTATTCCCATCCTCATACCCATATGTGCCCAGTGTTTATAAGTGAGACCAAGTGGTATTCAGTTTTCCATTTCTGTGATAAATCACTTAGAATGATGGCCTCTAGCTGCATCCATGTTGCTGCAAAGAACATGATTTCATTCTTTGCTATGGCTATGTAGTATTCCATAGCGTATATGTACCACATTTTATTTGCCCAGTCTACTGATGAACATTTGGGTTGGTTGCATGCTTTTGCTATTATGAATAGTGCTGTGATAAACATACCAGTGCAGGCATCTTTTTGGTAGAATAATTTATTCTTCTTTGGGCATATACCTGGTAGTGGGATTGCCAACTCAAGTGGTAAATCTACTTTTAGCTTTTTGAGCAATCTCTAAACTGCTTTCCACAGCTTACATTTCCACAAACAGTGTATAAGCATTCCCTTTTCACTGCAACCTCACCAACATCTGTTGTTGTTGTTGTTGTTTTAACTTTTTAATAATAGTCAATCTGATGTGAGATGGTAACACGTTGTGATTTTGATTTGCATTTCTCTGATGGTTAGTGCATATTGAACATTTTTTCATAGGCTTGTTGGCTACTTGTATGTCTTCCTTTGAGAGGAGTCTGCTCATGTCCTTTGCCTCCTTTTTAATGAGGTTATTATTTTTTTTCCTGTCATTACATTTGAGTTTCTTATAGATTCTGGGTATTAGATCTTTGTTGGGTGCATAGTTTGTAAATATATTTCTCCCATTCTGTGAGTTGTTTCTTTACTCTGGTTTCTTTTGCTGTGCAAAGCTTTTTAACTTGGTAAGGTCCCAGTTGTCAATTTTAGTTTTTGCTGCATTCACTTTTTAGGACTTGGTCATAAATTCATTGCACAGGTCAATGTCCAGGAGAGTGTTTTTTAGGTTTTCTTCCAGGATTTTTATAGTTTTGGGTCTTGCATTTAAGTCTGTAACCTATTTTGAGTTAATTTTGTGTGTGTTGACAGGCAGGGATTCGTCTTCATTCTTCTGCATGTGGTTAGCCAGTTTTCCCAATACCACTTGCGGAATAGGGTGTCCTTTCTCCAATGTTTGTTTTTGTCGACTTTGTGATATATGAATTGGTTTTAGGTCAGTGGTTTTATTTCTGGGTTCCCTATTCTATTCTTTTGGTCTATGTGTCTATTTTTGTAACAGCACCATGCTGTTATGTTTACTGTGGCCTAGCAGTAAAATTTGAAGACTGGTGATGTGATGCCTCCAGTTTTGTTCTTTTTGTTTAGGATTGCTTTGGCTATTTGGACTCTTTTTTGCTTCCATATGAATTTAAGTATTGTCTTTTCTAGATATGTGAGAAAATGATAATGGTAGTTTGGTAGGGATTGCTTTGAATCTGTAGATTGCTTTAAGCAGTATGGACATTATATGAAATTGACTCTTCCAATCTGTGAGTACAAGATATTTTTCAATTTGTTTGTGTCATCTTTGACTTTTTTTCAGTGGTGTTTTGTAGTTCTCATTGTAGAGATCGTTTACATCTTTGGTTAGATAGATTCTGAGTTTTTTGGATTTGTGTGTGTGTGTGGGGGGGCTATTGTGAATGGAATTGTGTTTTTTATTTGGGTTTCAGTCTGCTTGTTGTTGGTGTATAGAAATGCAACTGAGTTTTCAGCACTGATTTTATATCCTGAGACTTTATTGAAGTTGTTTATCAGTGCTAAAATTTTGTGTGTGTGTGTGTGTGTGCGTGTGTAATCTTTTGGGTTTTCTAGGTATAGAATAATATTATCTGTGAAGAGAGATAATTTAACTTTTTCCTATTTGGATACTTTTTATTTCTTTCTCTTGTCTGATTGCTCTGGCTATAACTTCCAGTACTGTGTTAAGTAGGAATGGTGGCAGGTTGTCTTTAAGTTAGCTAAAAATAACACAGAAGTGGTGCATGTCACAGAAGTTGGCACAAACTTGGTCACATAGTCACATAGGCTGTGACTGAGGAGACAGGGAAATGTATCGTCTAGCTTCTTGGCTATGTGTACAGGAAAAAAATATAATCTTAGGATCTTAGGACAATTAATATTTTGCCTTATTATCTTCATTCTGGCCACAAGATATTTTATTCTCTCATTAATTAATTTATTTTCATTTCATCAGTTAGTCATTTGTTATAGTATTTGTTCAATCAATATATGTTTCAGAACAACTCTGTCTTATTCTGAATGTTTTCTTTAAAAGATCCTTACAAAGTTGAATAAGCAGTGGATGTTTTAAGACCCTTAAAAAACCTAGGGGAGATATTTTTGAAATGGGGGCTGCTTAATCTTTCTATCAGTGGGAATGGTAACCCTCCCAACACAAAAAAGGTGCCTTCTCCAGTGGTTGGAAAAGGCTATTTGAAATGAAGCTTGCTGATTCAGTGGATTCAAGTACTTTGGCTTTATCTCTCTTTTCTTCTGAAATGTGAGTAATTAGTGAAGAAAAAGGTAGGCCAAACTCTTTAGAAGCAATATCACAGTTGTTCCCACTTCATGTTCTAGTATTCCATACCTAGTAAATTGCTATTTTAATTGCCTCCAGAATCTGTCTGTCATCTGTTGCCTTGTCTATGGAAAGTCTGTCAATGGTTGTACTTGATTTAATGTAAAGCATTTGTCAAGGCACATACCCAAATGTTTTCATGTCAAACAGTCTTATTTTGTCCATTCTTGTGTGTGTGTGTGTGTGTGTTGAAGTCTCACTCTGTTGCCCAGACTGGAGTGCAGTGGCACGCTCCCGGCCACCGCAGCCTGGACCTGCTGGGCTCAGACGATCCTCCAGCCTCAGCTTTCCAAGTAGCTGGAACTATAGGCATGCACTACCGTGCCCGGCTAGTTTTTTATTTATTGTAAAGATGAGGTCTCGCCAAGTTGCCCCGGCTGGTCTCGAATCCACGGGCTCAGGCAATCCATTCGCCTTGGCCTCCCAAAGTGCTGGGATTACAGGCTGAGCCACCAAACTCGGCCATTTTGTCCATTCTTGATGACAACTTCTTCATGCATCAAGAATGGAAACCTCAAATTCTACCCTCTAGTTTCTCATCCTTAAGTTAGATGCTTTGTTTGTCGTCAGCAATCTGCTAACCTTTTGGAACCTACATTTATGCAATGGGAGCCATGGATAGTTTTATGATGTTAGTAATCTACTTAGAGCCCACTTACCTTTCTTTCCTTTCTCTTTTACTTCTGCTCCCCACTTCTCTTGTTATTTTAGCAACACAACATTTTGCTATTATTTTCCAAGTCGATAAAACATAAGCATTGTGTGTAATGAGTGACATTTTAAAACGTAATTTACACTAATACTTACTGTTTACTGGGTGCCTAGGTTTGTATGAGATTTTTGACTTGGTGTAGCACAGAGTAGGTCCACGTCATTTGATGAAGTTTTACACAAAATTCTTCTGGCCATCTTTATACAACCGAAATAGAGTGTTATCTGCATTCTGCGTTTTACAATTAGAGAAATTGAGGCATTGAAAGGTTAGTTAAATTGCCAAGATTATAAGCTCGGGATGGCAGAAACATGTCCATGAGTCCTTGCATATGAGATCTGGTACACCAAAGGAGTAGTTTTGTTGTTTGAGATGTTTCCTTCTCAGTAGCACTTAGTATTCACGAGTAGTAAGTCCTTGTCTTCTAAATAGTCATTTTTTTCTGCCCAATTGAAAATTTTCAGAGGTTTTGATACTAGGTGCTATAACTAAAACAGGAAGTTAGCATAGCATTATAATTCCAAAGTCTCCTCTAAACTAGCAAAGCCATTATTTTCTAAAAGCAACAAGGATAAGGTTAATAATAGTATACCAGGTAGAACAGTGGAGAGGAAAATACAATAAGCATCTCACTTTCTCACAACCATCCTTTACTCATTCAACTAATGTTAAGGAGTCTATTACCTATTGTGTACTATGCTTGGATCTGAGCTGCATTAGTGAACAAGATACATTCCCTGCCGTCAATGGGCTTCTGTTCATTGGAGAATAGGGGAAGGAAACAGAGGGTACTATACAAGTGGCAAGTTTTGTGATAGAATTAAATTTGTGTTACTGTAGGAACATTTAAGAGAGGATTCCTAGTCCAAACTGTGGGGAAGGAGAAAAGTTCCCGATCTTGTTCTGACAGTCCCAAAGTCCACACCCTTTGCCTTATCTCTGTAAGATCATTCCTTTTAAGATAACTGCCTCTGCAGAAATTTTAATTAGAGCATTGTTGGGTCCACTGCTGGGAATAATACATGGTCTGGATGTCTGTTAGCATTAGAGACACAATAAAACTCCTAGTAGTTGCCAGCCTATGTAAATGCCTGTTATAAGTGATACACTAAATACATGGTAATTGTTAATAAAAGAATTTATTCAACCAAAAATGTTTATCTTGTGAATCAGTAAAAATGTAATACAATGCCTCCAAAAATAAAGGAAGTTAACATTTTGCATGCCTTTATCTGGAGCCTGTGAAATTCATATCCACTCAGTCTTAGGCCACTTTCCTTTTTCATATTGTACATTCTCCATGGGCAATATATGGTTTCATGGGCAATTACCACCTACAAGGCAGTCACCATCCAATCATCTCTCCAACCTGACCTTTTCTCATGTGCTTCAAGTTCACATATGTAGCTAGTTGCTTGTGGGTATTTTTACATGGATAGTCCATAGCCTGTCAAATTTAATATGTGTGAAACTATATTCATGATTACTACACTTCATCTGCAACAACCACTGTGCTTATTGAGTGGTACTACAATGAATTCATTTGCTTAGGGTAGAGATCCAGAATTCATCCTTAGCTTCCCTTTCCTGTTTCTCCTTGCCACCTCACCCCAACAACCAACCTCATCAATTACCAGGTTCTACAGATCTAAGTAGCTCTTGACTCCAGCCACTTCTTTAATTTCTGTTGTCACTACTGTAGCTGAGGCCACCATTATCTCCCACTTAGATACTGCAGAGGTTGCCTGATGATCTTCCTTGCCCCTGGCTTTGCTACAATGCAGACACAATGATCATTTTGAGGTATAACTCTGGTCATGTCACTCCTCACTCTAAATATGTAACAGCTTCCCATTGTCCTTTGTATAAAGACCTCTCTCTTTCATATAGTTTACAAATAGGCTGATCGATCCTACTCTTCTGGAATAGTCTCAGTTTATGCCTGTTACTTTAGCATATTATTAACAGTCCTCACAAGTGTTCTGGTTTGGTCAATGGATTATGTTGTTAACCTACTTACAAAGCCTTTCATTATCTGGGTTTTGCATACTTTTCTAGACTTATCTATCACCACTCCTTACTTAAACTCTGTTTTGGCCTCGCTAAACACCTTTCAGTTCTGACACATACTCATTTTTTGGCTTCCAGACTATTGCCCATACTTTTTTCTTCTCCTGTGTCACTTTTCATCTTCTTTTGACTCTGGTTAATGGCAAGTCATTTTTCAGATCACGGCCTAGTTCAATTATATGTCTGTTCTATCATCCCTCAGAGCATCAGTATTTCTACCCTCATGATTCTTTGCACATTGAAGTTTAACTATGTATTTATTTGTCTGAAGTCACCATTA
Source organism: Tarsius wallacei (assembly GCA_963574415.1). Lineage (NCBI taxonomy): Eukaryota > Metazoa > Chordata > Mammalia > Primates > Tarsiidae > Tarsius > Tarsius wallacei. Next base: position 11,352 of record CAUYQG010139894.1, on the reverse strand, counting down.
TACCATAAACTCTGAGGTCAGGGATCAGGGATGTCTCATTCATCTTTTCCCCAGGAATTACTGCTATGCAAGTTTCAAAATAGATAATCAGTAAATGTTTAATTAGTTAATGTGTAAATTTGTGCATGTGAGAATGTCTAAAAGAGTGTTGACACGTGTAGACTCTCAAGAGTGGAATGGACAGGCACAGAGGGTTAAAGAGTTAGCAAGACAAAGATTTGGGCCATCTGTATTACTCGTGCAACAAACCTCACAGGAACCTTCAGGGATATCTTTACTCCATCCGGTTGCCGTAAAAAAAATTTAAGCGTGATTTCATTTATATTAATAAAAGGCTGAAGGTCGGAACATGAGTTCACATGATGTAAACTTGCCTTGCTCCTTTCCCATTCCTGGAACCCTGGAGAAAACCCAAGATGAGCACAGGAAAGTTGTATGTAAAATTGTGAAATGGGATAAGTGGTCGGTGCTCTTGCATCTCCACCTCTTACGTCTTGTCTGTCTAGGGCACTGAGCTAGGCTTCTGAAGGGGACTCCACATTTTTCATGAGAATACTCAAACCCAGAGTTTGCTTCTTTCCTGGTTGTTCCCTTGGTTAGCTTTCGATTATATTTTTCTTTGTCTTTTTTAGGCATGAATAGAGCAGGGGTTAGCAAACTATGACCTGGGAACCAAATCTGGCCTGCTGCGTATTTTTGTAAATAAAGTTCTATTGGAACACAGTCATGCTTATTCATTTGCATACTGTCCATGGAATCTTACTTGCTATGATGGCAAGAGTTGAGTGGTTGCAACAAAAACCCAGTGGCCCAAAACAAAAATATTTACTATCTGGCCCTTTACAATGAAAGCTTGCTGACCCCTGGTCTTGAATCCCAATCTAGGATACCTTAGGAAGAGTCCAGGGCCTTGCTGCTCCAGGTGTGGTGTGTGGATCAGCAGCATTAACACTAGGGAATCATTATGAATGCAGAAATCTTAGGTTCAACCCCAGACATAACAAATCAGAATCTGCATTGTAATAAGATCCTCAGGTAATTCATGTGCACATCAACATTAGAGAAGCACCTATCTAGATATCTTTGAAGACTGAGGAGAGCCCCCAATGGCACTCACTCTTGAAAACACATTGCCTCTAGGATATACAGAAAGTTTGCATGGTGGCCTAACATTTACAGGTTTCAAAAGTATCACTACATTCTAACAGGCCATAAATCTTAACCCCAAGGAATATAGTCTTAACAATGGAATCTTACGACTATGGAAATTGACAAGGTAAATATTTGGGGAGACAGAAAAAGTCCAAGTACTCCTTGAATCACATTAATAGACAGCCATGTAACCTACCTAGGAAAGAGGTCAAGCCTGAGCATTTTTTCTTTGTTTAGCTCAAGAGCAGCTATGGGGGATTAGTGATGCCAGTTAGCAGTAGTTGATGTTTTATTATACACCACAGTGCTTTATTGCAATGACAGAAATAGCCCCACTCTCTCTTTGTCCATCCCACTGTTTCTGATTACTTATCTCTTAAAGCTACAATTGGTACTAACAGCTTTGAGGGAGAGGGACTTGGTGAACTTCTTAAAAATAGTCATTTGCTATCCATAATTTGTTTTGGTGGCTCTAAAATGTAAAAAAAAAAAAGTCATGAAAAACAAGGCTATTTTTGTTTTTATTGCTCTTGAGACATCACACTGGGGACAATTCCTGGAACCCTGCAAGAATCATATTGAGCAGTGGAACAGTGTGATAGTGTTTGCCATCAAACAAAGCTTCCATGTGAATACTACTAAGGGCTGTGGAATATTCTGTTACTTACATGGTAAGGCAGAGTGTCTCCAGTAGTACATGGTGTCCCTCTTTCGAGCTGGAGATGCATTTACCCTTCCAAAACAACCCAAAATAAAGTCAAGGACATAGAGTACTCTCTTGTTGTGGTAAATGAGCAGACCCAGTGTGTCAACCTGGGAAATTTAATAAATCTAATCATTAGCTTCATCATTGTAACATTCTGTCACGGTGAGGAATACATAAAAGTTGGTTTTGTTTGTCTAGTCTCATTGCTGTTGCTTTGCTCAAAACTTTTCTTTCACTAACCTTGGGCTCAGATTCCTTTATCAAAGAGGAAAGAATGCTCTAAATTTATTACCTTATTAATTTAAAGACACTTTGTATCTTTTGGAACCTGAGCATAATATAATTCACCACTGTGACAGAGGATGGCAGTGGTTTAAAAACTATGGTTTTGCTGTCACCTTTTTCTGCCCTTGCTAAAATGATTTCTGAAGCTCATAAAAAATAACTTTGATTGATTTTGATTATTTTCTTTATTTCACTTTACTGTTTTTCTGATGCAAGTTCAAATGAATCAATTAAAAGAAAAATTGCCTCTAAAAGAAAAATTAAGAGAAACAGAAGAGACTTGGGTACTTCAAAATGGATATTCAGGCCCTTGAAATATGAAGCAGGTTATATGTATTCATCATTGAAATAGTCTCTCTGCTGGGCCGGACTGGAAATGCTGGCCCAAAGGGATTTATACTTCTAAATTTCATTTGTGTTCCCTAGTGCTCCTGAATGACTTGGTGGCCCATGGCTCAGGAGCACAGGGTTAATGGGGCAATTATACAGATTTAAGATTCTAAACTGTTGCAAGTTGCTCTTGTCAAAATCCTTCACTATTTTAAATGTAGTCTACATATCTAGGGAATGGAGACTATCTATAAATGTTCTCCATATGGAGGGGAAGTTCACCTCCTCCTGTAACGGGCTGTTCTGCTCCAAATAAACTCTGTGAATGGGTGAAACTCATGCTCTTTCCTTGCTTATCAACTCTTTTAAAAGTATCTAAAATTCTAGTTCAGCAAACAGCCCCAGAGGACCTCCTATGGACCAAACCCAGGGTCGGTTCATGTGATTTCAGTTACTCCTTACCATGATCCTGTCGGATGGGTATTATTCCACTCAAATTACAGATGAGGAAACTGGACTCAGAAGTTAAGTGTCCTAGTTGCTATCCTATGTAGCATTGTTTTATGAGTGGACTAAAAAGGTCTCATTTATTTACTTACTATCAACAAGTCATGATGAAGGCAATAAACACATCATATTGCCAGGCACTGTATTCAATCTTAGTACGAAGGTAAGTGAGTCACTGTTTTTGTCCTCATCAAACTCTACACCAAACAAGGAGATATGAATTTCATTCTTCATTTTTCATGACAAGGTTGAGTTGTTTTGTAAAAAAAAAAAAAAATCTCTTTTATTGCTTTTACTTGGCATTAAGTGTGCACTTGCTACATGACCCATCCCAAGTAGGACCTGTGCGAATGAGCTGAGGCAGAGCCTTTGCTCTTTGTAGTTCATACTTCATGACAGACATAATAGACTGTCTGAACAAATGTATGGGTGATGACAAATGTGCTCATTAGCTATAACAACTCATTAATTCAAGAATCCCAAATTTTGAAAAATAACATCAATCCAGTAAGTAAAAAATGAATCTTAGGACATCCAAAATAGAAGTCAATGAGTCTATCAACTCATGTACTAAAAGCTCATGTACGTTATTTGCAGGAAAACAATTCAGGCCCTCAGTTTGAGCCAACTTATTCTTATCCTACACAAAATTTTAACATGATTGGGTATCTGCTTGCAGCCTACAGCAAATTAAAAAAGGAAGCTACTTATCCTTGGACATAGGTCAAAAAAAGAGATTAGATTTCCCTAAAAATCTAATTTTGCCAAGGGCTGATTCTGTTCACATGAACTGGGGATAGCATTGAAAATGCATTTAGAAACACAAAAAGTTTAAAACAAGCACATTTGATCTGACTTCCCCATTAAGAGTGTGATAGAGCTTACGTTTTTCCTTTTTTTCTTTTTTAAATTTTATTTTCAAGATGTGGGGTACAATTCAGAATTAGGTATAAAAATGGTCATTGTACAGGTAAAGTTTGGACCCCCCTTTGGTCCCCACTTTGCTTAGTTTGAGATCAGGACGCCTTATTGATGTTATGTGCCCCCCTCCCCTCCCCTGATAGTATCTATCCCATTACTGCCAATCCCTTTTTTATTGTATTATGATAAATGTTCAGGGTCTGCTTATGGTGAGAACATGTGGTACTCAGTTCTTTGTTTCTGTGATAGACCACTGAGTATAATAGACTCTAAATCCATCCAAGTTGCTGCAAAGTCCATAATTTTGTCCTTATTTATGTCTGAGTAATATTTCACTGTGTATACATACCACATTTAAAAAAATCCAGTCCACTTTCGGTGGGCAATACAGTTGGTTCTATGTTTTTGCTATTATGAATAATGCTGCAATAAACATGTGTGTGCAGGTATCGTATTTATAGAGTGATTTGAGTTCCTCCGGGTGTATTCCCAGAAGGAGAACTGCTGGGTCGTGTGGAAGGTCAACTTTCAGATTTTTTAGGATTGCCAGACTGTTTTCCACAGAGATTGTACTAGTTTACCCTCTCACCAGTATAGAAGTGTTCCCTTTTCCCCGCATCCTCTCCTGCATCTGTTAAGTCTATTTTCAATAGACCATACCTTGTATTGAAAATAACTGCATCCTTTACCCTCTGCTTCACCCTCCCTCAACTCCCATTGGTGTATGCATTGACAGTGCCTCTAGTACATTGACAACAGTTCCAGTCAATTATCAATTACAGAGTTCCTGCAAACCAAAAGAGAGTGGCTTTTAATCTTACATTTTCACAATTCCACAGGGACATGGACTTGAGGTAGAAAACCTCAAGTTGGAGTTTCACCATCTTTTGGCAAAGCCATACTTCCTGGAGCCTCCTGCCTAAGTTGCATCATGCTTCAGTCACTAGACTAGGCTTCTCCAGGGAACAGTAACACTAATGAGAAAGAGGCCCTATGAATCAGAAAGGCAACCAATGGGCACACCCAACACAGAGGTAAAATGGTAGGCTATCTGGGCAGAGGGATTATGACTCTTGGCATTCAGAACTTCCTTTTTGAGGTAGTACGTGGTTACTTGACTTGTGAAGATTCTTTTATTGTAGGAATATATGGCTAAATATTTCTGAGAGTAGATTTATAAAGTAGTATCCAATAGTGGCTCTGTTCCTAGGAGGAAAAAAAGAAAGTAAAAAAAAGGTACCAGAAGAACTTCATTTTAAGATTTTGAAGAATTGTAATATGTTAGTTACCTAAGTAAAAGTGGATCTCTGAATCCAAAAATGACGTACCAACTATTATTTCTTATTTTTCTTTGAATGACATAGGAAAGAGATGTATGATGCTTTTGTTACTTTTTATTTTTTCAGTCGGAGTCTCACTATGTCACCTAGGCTGAAGTGCAGTGGCATCCTCACGGCCACTGCAGGCTCTACCTACTGGGCTCAGGCGATCCTTCCACTATGGCCTTCTGAGTAGCTGGAACTATAGGCATGCGCCACAGTGCCTGGCTACTTTTTGATTTATTGTAGAGATGAGGTCTCACCAAGTTACCCAGGCTGGTCTCGAACCCGTGGACTCAGGCAATCCTCTCACCTTGGCCTCCCAAAGTGCTGGGATTATAGGAGTGAGCCACCGCACCTGGCCTTCTTTTGTTACTTTTGAGAATCCCATATTTGAACACAGAGCAATGCAGAGTCTTCACGAAGAGGAGCAGAGTAAGGCAAAATGGGGGGAGCTACAAACAATGAAGAACTCTTGCCTTGCATGCACATGTTCTATGTGCTAGTCCTGTGCTTTTGTAACTCATTTGGATGAGTCTCTCACTCTTCAAAGGTTAACATTTTATGAGTAAATGATTGAGGAGCATCCATCTCTAGATTAAGAGGGTGAGAGAAACATGGTATGAGGGATACCACTGAATATGAACAAGGTATAACATATTTGGCTTCATTCTCCATAAGTCTCTGTTTCTAATAAAAACAACTTATCTTTGTTGTTGAATGCCTATACCTGCAATCAAATATTTGAATTTGATATAATTTTGTACTTCAAGCAATTCATGGACTTGAACATTTACTTACCCAATGATTATGGGTCTAAGACACAAGCTGCCTTAAAAATGACAAACATACATGAGACTTACGTGACAAAGTTTCTCAACTGAATTTTTTCGTTGACCACTATATTTAATCACACATTGTATTTTTCTGGAATTTTATATAGTTTATAGATGATTCAAATGTTTTCTTTATTCTATTATACTACTCAGTTCATAAAATCATTATCATTACTGTCATTACCACAATCATCACCATCTCCCTCATTGTCATCTGCTATGGTTTGAATGTCTTCCCCTTCAAAACTCATGTTGAGATTTAATTGCCATTGTAACAGTATTAAGAGATAGGATCTTTGAAAAGTGATGAGGGCTTCACACCAATGAGTGAGGTTGGTGTTTTATAAAAGAGTGAGTTTGATCCCCCTCTTTTTCCCTCTCACTGTTTCACCTTCCACCATGTTATGATGCAGTTTAAGAAGGCCCTTGCCAGTTGCTGGTACTTTGATGATATTGAACTTCCTGGCCTCTAGAATTGTGAGCCAATAAATTTTTGTTCATTATTAATTACCCAGCCTCCAATATTCTTTTCAGAGCAGCACAAGATAGTTCAAGACACCCTCATCATTATTGAACATGTGTTATGCTCCTGACTCAGATTAACTCACTGGTGACTCTCCATAACACAATGAGGGAAATAATATTTTTATCCTGATTTTTTAAATAAAGCTGTGACACAAAAAAGTTAACAATTAGCCCAAATTTACACAGCTAATATATATCACTGAAGACAGTCTCATAAACATTATTCTATATTGTCTTAGACCTGGTGAGACATCAGGCAATTTTAAATTTAGTCCTTCATTTTGCAAAATAAGTAAACTAAGGTCCATTGAAAAGAACTAACTCTCCTTTGGTACTCAATCAATTCTTGGCAATTTTGATTAGAATTCACACTTCCTGACTTCAAGTCCAGTGGTCTTTCTAATATTATACTTTATCTCCTATTTTCTAGGTAATAAAATCTTCACCAAAATTTTCACTTCATAGGGGGAAAAGGTAGAAACCAAGGCTTTATACTCTTCCATAAATAAAATATTTGGTAGAAATGGAGACTCAGCCTATTGTTGAAGTTAGGCTCTCGAAATATTTTTATATTCTTTGCTACCTGTGAGGCTTTGTTAACCCAGATATTTCATAAATGGCGTAAGATAATCATCCATCTTTAGCCTTTTAGGAAAGCCATTTTATCTCTAATGTCTTTAATTCTAGAGGACTGTAGTCCAGGTTTCTTATACCTATTGTCTTAATATCATTCATAAATGAGTCATGTTGAGTTATATTGTGAAAACACGCAGTAAACATTCCTAGTTCTAATAACAATACATTTAAACATTCACATTCCTGGATCAAAATTGAACAGTACTTGAGCAACTTTGAACAAGCTTTCTATTACCTTCTTCAGTCCTTGGATGATCCCATTCCCACGCATGATTAGTTCTTTAGGCATATACAAAATAAATAAGAGATTTCTTTTGAAAATTGAAAATTTATTATTAGTTAATATCATTGAACACAACTAAAGATTTAAATACACTAAAGAACACGTGGAAAGCAAGCTTTTTTGCTGTTAATAACTGGCATTCTAAAAAAATATGCAAGTGAAGGTCTTCTAGTATTCTAGGGTGCTCAATAGTATTCAATTGTGAAAACTAAAGAACATGGTTCTTATAAGCTCTGTTAATTACAGAACAGAACTTGGTTTGAATGAATTAATTTAATCCTTCTTTGTGGTATGGAATTTAGATTATAAAGTACCCAAAGGACTTCATTATGAGACAGTTTCATTTATAAGAAGGGCATCAATCTACCTATTTGCTTTTGAGCAAGATCTAAACTTATGGGTAAAATATTCCCTTGGGCTAAGACAGATGCCTTGAGAAGTTGCATTAATAACTATTTAGAGTAACTGTTTATGGTTCATGAGCTAAACAGGGTTATTTTCCTGTGGCTCACCAGACCATCTGTAAATTGACCTGACAAAAGGCTTCAAAAGAATAAATACATAGCAAAAATCCAGAGTTAGAATTGAGACTGTTTTCTTAACTTAATTGTTAATTGTTGCTTTGAGGTTCAATGAAATGCCTTTTATTTTAAGTTCTTTATCAAACATTTTATTCAGGTCTAAATATTGACTATAGGTTAATTTCAGCATAAAAACTTTAACATTGGGTAAATAAGTAATTATTTCTCCGTTATTTGATATGCATTTTCTAATATTTGAGAATACTGAGTATAACAAGTAGAAAACCTGTTAGAAAACATACATCTCTGGGAAACTCTGACAAAAATAATAAAATACTGGTTGGGCATAGTGGCTCAAGTCTGTAATCCCAGCATTTTGGAAGGCCGGGGTGAGAGGATTGCCTGAGCCAGCGGGTTCGAGATCAGCCTGGGCAACATGGTGAGACCTCGTCTCTATAATAAATCTAAAAATTAGCCAAGCATGGTAGCGAGTACCTGTAGTTCTGGCTACTTGGAAGGCTGAGGCAGAAGAATCGCCAGAGCCCAACAGGTTGACACTGGGGTGGCCATGAGTGTGTCACTGCACTCCAGCCTGGGCGACAGAGTGAGACTCCAATTCAATAATAATAGTAATAATAATAAGAATAATAATAAACAAAATAGAATAATATTGTACAACCACTGGGTTTTTGACTTCTCCATTCTCCAAATACAAACAAGGCCTCAATGATTTAAATGATGAAGAATATATATTTTCAATCATGAATGTAACACATGACTTTGTAAAATTCCTAACAAAAAGTGAACAAAAAAGAGTGATTACTCATCCCTACTTTCTATTTCTCAGGTATTCACAGTGTTTAAAACTCTAGACTCTCACAAACATATCTACATGTGTGCACATACATACAACATGTGTGCTTTTTGTTTTCCAAAATTGGGATAATATTATACTTACTTTACAATGACTTGTTTTTTAAATCTTACAAGTAAATAACCTCATATAAAGATTAAATTAAAATTTTGCAGCTGAACATGATTCTATTCATCATCTTTTAAAAAAATAATTTTCTTGTTGATAGATATCACCAACAAATTGTCACCAACAATTTTTTTAAATAAAAGTAATTCCTGGTGAAAATATCCTTATAGATTTCCCAATGACATTAATAATTATAACTTTATTAGGTAACATTTATACTTGATTCAAAAGGTCACATAAGTATATGTTGAAAAATAAATCTCCCTCCCACTTCTATTTTCTGACCACTCATTATCCTTCCTTTAAAAAAACTCTTCCAGAGATTTTGTGTGTGTATCTTTGTGTGTATGTGTATACAAACTTTTCATCTACATATGCTACTATAATTTATACACTCCTCTGTACCATGCTATTTAACTTACCCTTAGATCAGTTAGTTTAAGCTGCCTATTGGTTTTCTTTTTTGGCTACAAAGTATTCCCTTGCATGGATATAGTGTAATTTATTTAACATATTGAATATTAAATGGTACCTTATTAAGTTGTTTTTCATCTTCACTGTTATAATAAAGTTAATATCTTTATATTTATGCCATTTTCACAGGAGATCCTGCATCTGTAGCATCATTCTTTTTTTTTGAGTTGGATTCTCACTCTTGTCACCCAGACTGGAGTGCAGTGGCCGCTCCTGGCCACTGCAGTCTCGACTTGCTGGACTTCGGCGATCCTTCCGCCTTAGCTTTCCAAGTACCTGGAACTACAGGCGCACGCCACCATGCCTGGCTAATTTTTGATTTATTGTAGAGACGAGGTCTCGCCAAGTTGCCCGAGAGGGTCTTGAACCCGCAGGCTCAGGCAATCCACTCACCTCGGCCTCCCAAAGTGCTGGGATTACAGGCTGGTATTACAGGCTGAGCCACCGAGTCAGCATCATTCTTAAGTATGGAATTGCTTGATCAAAGAGTATGTGCAATTTTGTTTTGAAAAATTTTAAATTTCAACCTCTTGTAGAAGGAAGTAGTAACAATGTACTCTTCTCCCAGCAATGTATAAAAGACCATTTTCCCTACAGTTGTCCAACATAATCTCTCTTTTTCTCCTCCCCTCCTCACTTAGCATGGCCAAACTGATAGATAAAAATAGTGCCTCGTAATGATTTTGCTTACTATATTTTTATTTTTTGTTTTTTCATCGTTCTTTTTTTCTTTTGTTATTTTTGTTTTAAAAGTGTGGGGTACAATTCAGGGTTAGGTACATAAGTGGTCATTGTACAGGTAAAGTTTGGGTAACCTTATTGTTGTTATGTGCCCCCTACCTCTTTTCCCTGACAGTGTCACACTACTGCCAATCCCTTTCTTATAGTATTATGATAAATGTTCAGGGTTCGCTTATGGGTAAGTTCATATAGTACTCAGATCTTTGTTTCTGTGATAGATGGAATATTACACAGCCATAAAGAAAAACAAAATTATGGACTTTACAGCAATTTGGATGGATTTAGAGTCATATAATATTTAAAACTAAAATCTTAAATTGGTATGTTGTAGTCTTTAAAACTTTACTCTTTTTTTTTATTCAATATTTTTTATTATGATATTGTGGGGTACAGTTAAGGGTTAGGTATAGAAATATGCCTTGTTCAGGCACCCTTGTTGATAAAGAGTGTCTACCCATCCCCAGACAGATATTTGCTACCATTAATCCCATCGCCCTCCCCCACCCCCACCCCAAAGTTTACCACCACTGTCAGTCATTTTCTTGTGGCAATACGTAGGAGGATCAAGGTCTACTATATGAGTGAGAACACGTGATACTCAGTTTCTTGTTTCTGTGAGAGGTCACTCAGTATTATACACTCTAGTTCCATCCAGGTTGCTGCAAAATTCATGATTTTATTTTTTCTTATAGCTGCGTAGTATTCCATTGTGTATATGTTCCACATTTTTTTAATCCAAACCTCTTTTGATGGACAACATGGTTGCTTCCAGGTTCTTGCTATTGTGAACAATGCTGCGATAAACATACATGTGCAGGTATCTTTTTTATAGAGTGATTTGAGTTCTTCAAGGTATATTCCCAGGAGGGGGATCGCGGGGTCATATGGGAGGTTGGTATTTAGAGCTTTTAGGAATCGCCACACTGCTTTCCACAGAGGTTGCACTAGTTTACACTCCCATCAACAGTGTAGAAATGTTCCCTTTTCACAACACCCTCTCCAGCAACTGTTATTTTTTGACTTATTGATAATTGCCATTCTGACTGGAGTTAGGTGGTATCTCAGAGTGGTTTTGATTTGCATCTCCCTGATGATTAGTGAGGTTGAACATTTCTTCATGTGTCTGTTGGCTGC
>CAUYQG010139893.1:0-13037 GCA_963574415.1 Tarsius wallacei | reverse complement strand
GGTGACTCAGCCTGTAATTCCGCACCTTGGGAGGCTGAGGTGAGTGGATTGCCTGAGCCCGAGGGTTCGAGACCCGCCTCGGCAACTTGGTGAGACTCATCTCTACAATAAATCAAAAAATTAGCCGGGCGTGGTAGCGCTCACCTGTAGTTTCAGCTCCTTGTATGGCTTTGGGGTATGTTTGGCGGGTGCCCATTTGGTCGTGGCTGGGGTGGCGGGGAGGGGCCACTGAAATCCTGTCTGGGAAAAATATTTATACTCCAACTAAAAAAAAAAAAAAAAAAAAGAAAGAGCTAAAACTAAAGAATAGTAGAGATTACCTGTTCATCTCTATGAAAATATATTTGTAAACCTGTCTGAAATCTATACTTTTCTTTAAAAAATCAATTTTCTTACCCCACAAAGATGATTCTAAGAAGGTTGATTAAGTATTGAAATCTTCAAAAAGCAACCAAAACTCTTATGGTTTTTAAAAAGTACCAAGTTCAGATGATTTCCAGAGAAATTCTACAAAACTTTAAAAAAGCAGACAATTCCACTGCTATTTAAACAATTCAGAACAAAGAAGAATAAGAAAAATTTTCCATATTATTTTTATGAAGCACATAAAATATTTATGCCGGTAGCTTCAAAGATTTACAAGGGTTGCAAATAAAAAGTCACAGACCAATCTCACTTATGAATATCAATGGAAAATTCTAAATAAAATATTAGCCAAAATAATTCATCAGCACACTAAACGAATATAATTCACCATGACCAGAAATGCAAGAATGGTTCAGTATTAGTACTATACATAATATATAATACATATTATCATATTAATAAATTTAAGGAGAAAAATCAAATGGTCATCTCTATAGACCCTGAAAAGCCACTTGATAAAATTCAATGAATTTACCTGATAAATCACTTAATAAAATAAAAATAAATAGATAATTTATTTACTTGAGAAAATATATTCATTTTGGCTTTCCAAGGTTCATACCAGTCATGACAGAAAGACACTGGAAAATCATCCCCACTAAAGTGAAGAATAAGACCCTTGCTCAGGCTAAGTACAATTACTTTACATTGCTCAAATTACTAGCCAATATGTGGCTCACTCCTAAAGAAGCCAAATATACATTTGATTGGAATCCTTGAAACAGAAGGTGAAACTGAGAACAAGCCTTCCATGCGGTCATGCAAGAGAATTTCCCATATCTTGCTAGAGAGGCAACCATCCAAACACAAGAGATTCAGAGAACCCTGCAAGGTATTATATAAGAAGACCATGCCCAAGGCACATAGTAAGCCACAAGATAAGAATGAAAGAAAAAAAAATGCTAAAGACAGCTAAAGATCAGATCTTCATTCAAAATTTATCTTCTCGAAAAAGACTACCCTGATCAACCCATCTAAAATTGCAACTTGCCCTTATTCTGGCAGCCTCCAATAATATCTTTATTCTACTCTGAGGTTGTTGGTTTTTTGTTTGTTTGTTTTTTGCCTTGTCATTTATTATATTCCACTTATATATTTCACTTATTTATTATGCATATTATTTTTTGTATATCTTTCCTGCTACTGTAGAAATACTAAGAGAGGAACTTTGTCTTATCTGTTCCAAGGGCCGAGAATAGTACCCCATCCATAATAGGTGAATAAGTATTTGTGAAATGACTAAATGAAATCAAAAAGCAATTGGAAGCATAAACTTTGGCAAGCAGACAAAATCAACACTGTTTGCAAGTAATAAGATTATATACCTATAAAAATAAGAACTAACTAAAAATTTATCTAAAAATAAGATAATTCAGTAAAAGTATCAGATACCAATTTATATATAGCTATCTATTATGTATTAAACATAATAATAAAATACAAATATGTAATAGATATATGCTATTATATATAAATATATTACATACAACTATATATCATGCATGCATAATAACTAGTTAGAATATATAGAAGAAAATATTCCATTTACAATAGTAACAAAAAAAAAATCTTGGAAAATTTTAACAGGAAATGTGCAAGACCAAATGAAGAAAACTTTAAAAGACTACTGAGGAATTTGAAAGATGAATTGAACAAATGGGAAGATATATCATATTCTTTTTTTTTTTTCCTGAGTTGGAGTCTCACTCTGTCACTCAGACTGGAGTGCAGTAGCACGCTCCCGGCCACCGCAGCCTCAACCTGCTGGGCTCCGGCGATCCTTCCACCTCAGCCTTCCAAGTAGCTGGAACTACAGGCGCGCGCTAACACACCCGGCTAATTTTTTGATTTACTGTAGAGATGAGGTCTCGCCAAGTTGCCCAGGTCGCTCTCGAATCCGCGGGCTCAGGCAATCCACTCACCTCAGCCTCCCAAAGCACAGGATTGCAGGCTGAGCCACCGAGCCCAGCTGATATATCATATTCTTGAATGGAAGGATTCAACATCTTAAAGGTTTCATATATTTCCAATTAATTTTGAAGTGTAATATAATTTTAATAATAATGACAGATTTATTTTTTAACTAATCTAATTCTATAGTTCGTAAACAAAGAAAAAACAAAAGCTTAATAAAAACAGAGCAATTCGGAAAGATAAGCTCTACTAGATATAAAAACATATCACGAAACCTCAACAATTAAAACAGTATGGTATCATTGCATAAATGGATGAATACATTAAATATATTACAATGTCCATAAATACCTGTAGAGCCAAATGTATACAGGAATTTAGTAAGTGGTCAAAATAGTAATGAAAAATTCAGTAAATGGTTTTGGGATACTATACTTCATACCATATTCCAGGATAAATAGCAAAGGAAAGATTTTTAATGTAAATAACGAAATAGTACACACGACAACAAAAAACATGAAAAAAATTCCTTTATAATCTTGAACTGCTGTAGCTATGGCTTCAAATTCAGAAGCCCTAATAATTCTGCAAGGCATAGTACACTATAACAATGTCAAAAAATGCAACAATAAATGACAAAACAGGTGAAATATTTGCAATTCATCACAGACAAAGGGTTGGTTATTTATCACCTAACCATCATGTAGAACATGAAAAGAAAAAGATCAACAACCAAATGGAATATTAAGTAAATAATATCAAAAGATAATCTACATGAAAGAAAAGTGACTCAAACGAATGAACAGATATTCAACCACACTCATAAGTAAAATGCAAATTATATTACCCTGATATCATTTTTTTCTCATCAGATTGGCAAAAACCCAGAAATTTAATTAGCAAGCTTGGTTATAAATCAGCAGGCACTCTCATACACTGCTGGTGGTACAACCTCCATAGAAAGCAGTTTGGCAACATTTACTAAAATTACAAATGCTGATACTCTTTGACCAGCAATGCTGCCGTAGGAAATGTATCCTATGATATTCTGTACACAGGTAAAAAGGATGCATGTACAAAACTATTCATTGCAACATGATTTGTAATAGCTGCAAAACACTGGAATCAATCTATCTGCCCGTCAATTAGGAATGAGTTAAATAAGTTATGGTACATCCACCTGCTGGAATGTGATGAAATTACTTTTTTAAAAAAGAAGACAATCTGGATTATTGATATAAAAACATCTCCAAGATCTTTGTGCAAAATAGTATATGTGCTCTTTGTGGAAGAAGGGGGAAATGGAAATATTTATGTTTGCTCATATGGAGCAACTCTGGAGGAACGTGTATCCCTCGGAAGAGATATATGGAAAATTGATAATATGAAAATAGGAGAACTGGGTGGACGGATTTCAGGAAGAATTTTTACTGTATACTTTTAAAATAATTTTTTCTAGTTTCTATTGTTCTCACCTTTGTGCTCAATTGTCCTGAGAGAAGAAGGGAGGATAAAAGGGAGGGAGGAGGGATAAGGGGCACACAACCACACACTGGGTACCAAGTCCACTGCCAGGGGAGAGAGGGCTCTCTAGAAGCCCAAACCTCATCTGCACACTATTTACTTATGTAGTAAATCCTCACATGTACCACACATCTAAAATAAAATATATTTAAAATACACCAGAAGTTCCATAAAGTAAATGTTTAATCATATGAATATATAATTATCTGAAAAAACTTAAATTTTGAAATACTATTTTCTAATTCCAATAGACACATTTTGCACAATAAGCAATGTATTAGCTGCTGAAGTACCATTTACTCAAGCATTTCAGTGCAGTCATCCTTAAGGTTAATCACATTTTAACATGTTATTAGGGTTACTTTAAATGGTTAGTCTAAGCATGGTCAAATTTCCCAGACTAATTTGAAGCAGAAGACCAAAATATTCTGACATCTTCTTGTTCATATTAAGTTATTCTCAAATTTTCCTCCTTGATTTCTTTATTTTAACTCTTTCCCTACATTGTAACCCCTTTTTGTCCCTTTACAGCATGATGTTTACAAGCATAGGCTTTGGCGATCATTTAATTTTGTACCATTTATTGTCTGCCTGTCCTTGGAGCAAATGCCTTAGTTTTTCATGTGTAAAACGGAGATAATACAAACATCATAGATTTACTGTGAAGGTTTAGTGAGTTACTGTGCATAGGGCTCTAAGCCTGGCACACAGTAAGAGTTATAGAAATATTAATTTTCTCTACTACTACTACTACATTTACTGCTAAGACTTGCTAGTGGTGTAAATTTTCACTGGGTTCTGAACACTGGCACGTTTTGATGGATACTCTGCTTACTAATCTTGTACAAGAGGTCGAGGGTAGAATATCTTCAGTCAGCTCAAGTAGCAGCCGTACCTCTACTATTTAGACACTCAATCATAAGTTTATGCTAATTTTCTACCTTTGAATTAAAACTTCTCTGATTAAATGCATTGAGTTTCTACTTAATAATTATTCGACTCTTTAATTCAAATATGCTGTTCATTGTGCGTTAAAAAGACATCAGCATTTTAGCACCTTTATACCAAACATTTTTTAAAATTATGAAATGCAAATACCTTAGTTCTACTCAGCATTAACTCATAGTACCTCTAACTCACAATGTCTCTCAGTAATTTTAATCAAAATATTTTAAGTGATTTTTAAATTATATTACCATTTCAGTAGCACCCCCAAAAAAGCTCTTTTCAATGACAGTTCTCTCTAAACTCCCTCAGAGAATATATGACCAGAGATTGTCAAAGGAAATGTTAGTAAAACTGTAAATTATGCTTAATCCTTGGGCTATAAAGAAAATTTTAATTTTCAAACAAAGGTTCTCATTTTAATGATGTAGTAATGCAACTCAAAAGAAAAATTAAGATTACCTTTGTTATTAAATAAATGTTATTAAATAAATGTTTAGTGTGCACATTATGGAACAAGCATCAACTTATGTCCCTTGGGGATATAAGGGGAAAAGTAAGCCCTGAGGTTGGTTTTAACCCACTAAACAAATTGGGACACATAAAATAATTACAATGTAACTATTAAATGTTAAGGGCCGTGGTTAGGAGAGTTCAGGAAGAGGTGGCCACAGAAGCTATCTTGCATTTTAATTAGGCTTTGAAGAAAGGTAGAAGTTTAATAATCAAAAATAGTGAAAAAATTTATTTCAAATGAAGGGAATAATAGAAGAAAGGACTAGAAATAAATAATAGAGCATGGTTGTAGAACTACACATATGGACAGCAGTGTAGAATAATAATGAGGGATAAAACAAGACAAGGCTAAGAAATTTAAACTTTTTTCATAGGCAATGGCAGGCTATGAAAGGTACTTTGACCAAAGGTGTGATTTTATAAAAGTTGCTCCATGAAACTTATATTGATAACTGTGTACAAATGGATTTGGGTTCTGAAAGAGGGTAAAAGAGTGTTCTAATAGTTCAGGCAGAAGGTTTATAGTAACCTGAATTAGGAGTTATAGGACAAGAAAAGAAGGGATGAGTGCAAATATATGGAGAAAATCGTTGGTAATTACAAAGCACTTACTTTTTGACAATTTTTGAGTGTTATCAGTTTACCATGTCAACTACCCAGAAGGAGTTAACTGTTATTTTCAGTTTACATAAAGTTGATTAACTTAGCCATGACGACACAGTCATAAGTAGAAGTGTTGGGACTTGAACCCCAGGCCCACTAACTTCTAAAGCCCACACTTTTAAACTCTGTGATCTCTAGCACTTTAAGCCCATTATTATGAATGTTAAGAAGAAAAATCTGAGCCCAAAATAACACAGGTTGTAAGCTTAAATGAATGAAAAATAATAGTATTGAGTAAAACGAAACATAGAAAATTAGAAGAAAGATTTAGTTCAGGAAGATTAGCTACAACTCCCACCTCTATCCAACTATTTACCTCTGCCTCCTGAAGAATATCAAGATGGCAACATTATCAGAAAAATGTTTCTTTCACATCTTATTCATTGGTTCTGTTTTAGTCTTTAAGTGTTTGATTGATTCTGTGATTAGCTACTTCCAACTGAACTCACTGAAATTCTATTGTTTTATCAGGTGAGAAGTTTCCTGACAAGAGGCCTCAGGTGCAGTTAGTTGTATCATATGAGGATGTGAAGCTGACCATACTAGTGAAACACATGAAAAACATTGTAAGTTGATTATGTATAATAAGAAACATGTAAACCGACATTTAGAAATCACTTGTGTCCTCTGAGCAATTAGTGTCAACATTAGTGAGAGGAATGGGTATAGTGATCAAGTTTAAGTAAGGAACAATGAGCCAATTGCAATGTTTTTGCCTCAGTGTCACTGTGATCTTAGGGTAAAGATATAAAATATTTCACAGGGAAAGTCCTATAATGAACACTGGATTTCATTCAAAATGAGATGTCAGGAAAAAAATGAGTGAAAAGACTCGGAAAGGCAGGAATAGCTTGAAGATTAAAAGCTAGAAAAAAAAAAAAGATTTCCTGACTTTGACTCTACCTCTTTGAACAGTGCCAGTACCGTCTCTGTGAAGCCAAGAACTCTTAAGTTTCCCCCCAAATTCCCATTGTATGAGGGGGAACTTCCCAAAAATGGAATTATCTTTTGGAGGGTGGGCCCCTTGTAGTATACTCAGAGTTTGTTCTTTCGGATCAAACTGTCAACTAAAGTTTTTATCTGGAAGTTTTAAGAAGATTGCATCATGATTTGCAGAAGAAACATCCCAAATTAAAGCCAATAGGTGACTGGTTCTTTCACCATGACAACACAAATGCCCACACCTCACTGAAAGTTCAGCGGTTTTTTTTTACCAAAAACAACATGACCCCTGTTCACCGAATATAGCCACCGAGCAACTTTTTTTGTTTTTGTTTATCTGTATGAAAAAAAGTCCTCAAAGGGTAATGTTTTGCCCATGTGGAAGAAGTGAAACAAAAAATAACAGAAACACTAAAAGACATCAAAATTGATGAGTTCAAAAACTGTTATGAGCAGTGAAAAATGTCTCAATAGGTGTACTGCATCAAACAGAAAGTACTTTGAAGGTGACTGAAGTTTATACATGTAAGAGTAAATACACATTTTTTATAAATAAATTCCATTTGGGGACCTCCTTTGGTATCTCGCATCTATAGCATCATTTCTTTCTCCTTAAAGAGTGATAAATTATTTTGAGAACAGAAACCCCATCTTTGCATCCCCAGAACCTAGAGCAAAATATGCACAGGAAAACTAGAAGCCCCACTCTGTCACACCCTACTCAAGAAGGAATCAAGTCAAAGGCAGGGAATGTGATTGGGTCAAGTCATTAAGAAAGAGAAGGTGCTTTCTATGTCACAGAGTAAGTGACTAATAATCTGAGTCTGGGTACAGTAATAAAAAAGGGGCAACCCTAAACCTTACTAGCTCCTCAAGTCTTCCTCAAGCCTAGACAAACCCAGTCTCTACATGGCATAACTCTCTTGGAGACTATGTCAGATATGGAAAACAACAGATACACAGTTTTGGCTCTCTTCATTGTGCACATAAATCTCTCAGGATGCATTTGGAATGATCTAATGGAGAAAACTTCTCCATATAACATGCATCTGTAACACACTAGAACTTAATAAATATTTGTTCAGTGAACAAATAATTGGCATAATTTGAAAAGAATGCATTCATTATAAATTTAATATTAGCCAAACATCCAAGGATGCTTATTTGTAAATCTGTGATATTCACAACTAGCATTTTTGTAAAATCTAGGCAAATATTACAATTTTTTGTAAATATTTTTCTTGTTAAAATAATAATTTGCCATTGCTTTTGATAAGATAATCACCTTAATAGTGGCAGTTGTTTAAGAAACTCTTACATTGGAAAATACATATTTAATTTGATATTACTTATGGCTACGTGCATGTTTGTGGATTTTTAGCATCTAATGACTAAACCTATGATAAAACAATAAAATATTAAGAAATGTTAAGTTAATGAAGCTTATATATGTATTTGACATAAGATAGTTAGTCTTGAACATAGTCCTCTTGGAAACTATGTATTTATTTTAGCAACATTGTCATTGCTCAAAACATTTTAAGTCATGCCCTTGCAATTGCTTTTAGATCGGGCATATGAACTACACAGTAAACTTGCTGATATTACCCAGTGGTCACACCTTACTTTTGATCAAAAGCAATATTAACCAATTTAGTCACCCATTTCATTCAGCAGATGAATACACGAATTACTTTTGACAGTTTTCAAAAATGCATTTTATACTCAGATGAACTTGCACTACCAGTGAGAGTATGCAAAACGAATGTAGTGCAGGCATGAGGGAAGGGTAGTGAGTGAGAAAGAGCAAGAGTTTAAGATTAAGATCCAGTTACAGGTATATGACCCCCCAAAAATAGGTGAATTCTACAAAAAAACAAAGAACACTGTCACTAGAGCCTATACATTGCCAGTGCCCTCAGAAAGACAGTTATTAATGATACAATATAGTACTACTTCCTTCCATTCGTCTGATTTCTTAATCTACCTGCTGGTTCCTCTCTTCTTCCTAGTCTCTTAATATTGAGAGATCTTAATGCCCTAAAATTGAATCCTAGACCTCTTTTTCTAGTTTCATGGCTTTAAATATCACTTACATGTCTTTCTCTTTCATATTCACAACTTGAAATTACCCCCTAATATCTAGAGTTGTAGGTACAACTTATTATTCAACAACTCTGCTAGAAATATCATAGGCATCTCAAACCTAATGTGCACCAAATCAAATTTCTGATGACTCTCCCCTAAACCTGCTTCTTTTGCAATCTTTCTCATCTCATAAAATAGCATCCTTATCCTTCTAGTTACTCACTATAAAATCCTTAGAGTCATTTTGATTCCTTCCCACAAGCTACATCTATTTTATCAGCAAATTCTGTCAGTATGCTTTCAAAATAAATCCAGAATCCCACTTTTCACCTCCACCCTTGTTTGAGCCACCGTCATCTTTTACCTGAATCACTGATGTAGCTTCTTTACAGTTATTTCCGCTCCTGTCCTTGTTTCTTTATCATCACTTTCTAACCTAGCAGTCAGAATGTTTCTTTCAGAATAAAAGATCCTATCGTTTTTCTCTTTATATTCCTTTAGGGAAGGATTCTCATATCACCTACAGTGAAGGACAAGATACTTATTAATTACCTATAAGGTCCTACCAATCTGGCCCCCGTGACCTCTCCAACTTCATCTCCTACTGCAGACTTCCTCGATCATTCCACTCCAGCCTCAGTGACTTCCTTGCTGTTCCTTGAATGTGGCAGGCATGTTGCTGCCCCAGGACCTATGTATTGCTACTCCATTAATCTTCAATATCTTCCCAGGCTCATAGCTAAATATTCTCTGTGATGCAATCACTCATGTCCTGAATGACCATATTTTACTCTCATGTTTTCAGTGAAGTCTTCATTGACGTTCATATGTACAGCTGTTATACTGCTCCTCTTTGTTTCACTTCCAATCTTTCTTTCCTGCTTTTTGTTTTCTTCCCTCCACTGTATCACTGCTGTAACCCAAGGTGTATAGAATAGGGTCAAGTACATAGTAGGTGGCTCAATGAATACTTTGTTAAAATGAAGAATGTCAAATTACTTCTAGTGAACAACTAAGAACCAGGATTTTTTTCATCTTCCCAAAATCATCACAACAAATTTCTCATGCATAACATTTTGTTTCTTCTGCTTATCTGAAAACAGAAATAACATTTTAATATAAGTGACATAAAAATCCATCTGTAAATTCTCAATATCTTTTTTTGCTCAAGTTTTAGCTAATTGTTATTTATTTCTGATCCTTTATTATGTGCACATGCCAAAGTAATCTGACTAAAGAAGTTGTGCTTGATTTTATGTTAATATTAAAATGAATTAGTATGCTTACAGTTCTGTTTAATATTAAGTTTGATGAGAAGGATTGTTTATCTTATATTACATCTGTGATGTTTTGTTCTAAAAATTACTTCCCTTCTATGAGATCACAAGCTAAAACAAAATTGCTAAAATTATTTTTCACTTTCAAAGCAGTACAATATGATTTACTCTCCTGAACAGAGACTGATGAAGTACTGCAGTTAGCTTGTCTAAGATTTTTTTAAAATAATATTTCAGCTTATATGAAAAGAAATATATAAAAATCATTCAGATTTGAGATTTTTTTAAAAAATCTCTCTAGCACTTTCCCATACATCCCACTTTAAAAGCTCTCTTCCATTGACTTCTGCAATTTCTTGCTATGTATTTTCTTGTGACCTCATAGATTCCTGTATTCTGTGTGATTTCTAAGCTGTTTTCTTCTCCCTGCTCCAGAATATCAGCTTCTAGAAGACTCTAAATATCATAAATGGGATTAAATTTTCTTCTGATATTGAACCTATCTACACTATCAGAATCTCTTACACTATAACAAAATAAAAGGTATTTAAAATGAGGAACAAGTGACATCAGGAAAAACAAAGGACACCTCAAATGTGAGATTATTTCATTCTTTTATGAGACACAAAATAGGAAAAATAATTTCTATATGAAAATTAATATTTGAAAGAAAGAAAAGTAGTCCAATACAACAAGAACCCCAGACTAAACACACATGCATGCACATGCTCACACACTCACTAAAATTGCATTACTTTCTATTTTTTATTTAAATAATTTTTGACAATTTTAAAGTGTATGAGTGTTGCCTAGGGGTTCATGTTTTTGAAATACAGGTTCCCGGGTGTAACTCTCAGTGATTTTGATTCAGTGAGTGTGGAATGAGATATCTGCATCTGTGTTGTATAGACATCTGCTGGTCTCATGGATTTCTTCATTTCTAGACTTTTTTTCTTCCTGCAGAATGAGCATTCAAGAAGGCTCTCTGGTGCAAGTGGTTCATGGACCACTTTGAGAAACATTTCTCAAGTGGCTGGCTACTTTTTTTTTCTCAAATGGCACTCTGCATACAATGTTAGTTCTGTGCTTGGCACCAAGTGAATTGTGGAGCCTGTCAGAGTAGAACATAGGCAACACAGACATAAAAAAGATAGCAAATGAGGGTTGTGTAAATCTCAGATAATAAAGCTCAGTCTGACATATAAAAGCAACAACGTTCTATATATTAAGATTATTTTGATTGAGTCCTCTGACTATCCCACCTTTTTTTTTTTTTTTCATTTTATGGCCACTTCCTGTTTTTACTAGTTTTTTTTTAAATTTCCTTTTTATTTTAAAGATGTGGGATACGAGTCAGGATTAGGTACATACATGGTCTATGTACAGGTGAAGTTTGAGCCTCCCATTGGACCTCATTTCGCCTGGATTGGGATCATGCACCCTTATTTATGTAGTGTTGTTCATCCCCTTCTCGGCAGTGTCCTGCTACTACCAATCCCTTTCTTGTAATATTATGTTAGGTGTTCAGGGTCCACTTATGATTGAGAACATGTGGTACTCAGTTCTTTGTTTCTGTGATAGATCACTGAGTATGACAGACTAAATCCATCCAAGTTGCTGCGAAGTCCATATGTCTGTACTTCTTTATGGCTGTATAATATTCCATCGTGTATATGTACCACATTTTTTTATCCAGTCCACTTTTGATGGGCAGCACATTTGGTACCATGTTTTTGCTGTTGTGAATAGTGCTGCAATAAACATGCATGCATAGTTATCTTTTTGGTAGAATGATTTGAGTTCCTACTGGTATATTCCCAGTAGGGGGATTGCTGGGTCATATGGAAGGTCAATTTCTAGGTCTTTTAGAAATTGCCACACTGTTTTCTATAGAGATTGAACTGCTTGTACTTTCACCAATGGTGTAGAAGACTTTCCTTTTTTCCGCATCATTGCCAGTATCTGTTGTTTTCTGTTTTTTTTTATTAATGATGGCTATTCTTACTGGAGTAAAATCTGGATTGTTAAAGGTAATTTGTCATTGTTTTATCCTAGATGCATTTTAATCTAAATAAATAGAAATTTCTTAATAAAGGATGATTTCTTAAAAGCAATTTTTTAAAAAATCAATGTTTTTTATTAAGATATTGTGGGGTACAGTTAAGAGTTAGGTATACAAATATGCTTCATTCAAGCACCCTTGTTGATAAGAGATGTCTCCCCGTTCCCAGACAAATATTAACTACCATTAATACCATCTCCCTTCCCCTCCCCCCTCCCATAGTTTCCCACCACTGTCAGTCATTTTCTTATAGTAATACGTTGGATGTTCAAGGTTCACTATATGAGTGAGAACATGTGATACTCAGATCTTTTTTCTGTGAGAGGTCACTCAGTATTATAGATTCTAGTTTCATCCAGGTTGCTGCAAATTTCATGATTTTGTTCTTTTTTATGGCTGCGTAGTATTCCATCGTGTATATGTACCACTTTTTTTAATCCAGTCCTCTTTTGCTGGACAGCATGGTTGCTTCCAGGTTCTTGCTATTGTGAACAATGCTGCAATAAACATACATGTGCAGGTATCTTTTTTATAGAGTGATTTGAGTTCTTCAGGGTATATTCCCAGTAGGGGGATTGCAGGGTCATATGGGAGGTGGGGAGGGGAAGGGAGATGGTATTAATGGTAGTTAATATTTGTCTGGGAACGGGGAGACATCTCTTATCAACAAGGGTGCTTGA
>CAUYQG010139890.1:0-18765 GCA_963574415.1 Tarsius wallacei | reverse complement strand
AAAAAAAAAAAAAAAAAAAAAAAAAAAAAAAAAACTTTTTCAATCTTTTTTCCTCCTCGGATGCAAATTTCTTATGTCTTAGACTTATTGATATTCTTCTATGGATTCCTGACATTTTTAAATTTTTTATTTATTTATTTTTTTAACTGGAGTATCAGTCTATTGCCCAGGCTAGTGTGCAGTGGCACACTCACGGCCACCACAACCTCAGCCTGCAGGACTCTGGAGACCCTCGCATATCAGCCTTCCAAGTAGCTGGAACTGCAGGTGTGTTCTGTTATGCCCAGCTAATTTTTTTTCATTTATTGTAGAGGTGAGGTCTTGCCACATTGCCCAGCTGGACTTGAACCCCTGGTGTCAGGCAATTCTCTCACCTCTGCTTCCCAAAGTGCTGGGATTACACTTGTGAGCCACTGCACCCAGTCTGACATTTGATTTTAATCTTATTTTTCCTGTTTTTCAATTTGAACAATCTCTAATAATCTGTTTCGATGTTTACTGAATGTTTATTTTCTTGTTTCCAGTTTGCTTTTATACTCATCCTGTGGATTTTTTTGAGATTTTTGATTTTTTAGTTCCAGAGGGTTTTTTTGGGTTTTTTTGCATATCTGATGTGATATCCCACTCATTTACTATAAGCATATTTTTCTTTATGTCTTCAGCATAATTATAATGGCTTTTTAAAAATTTTAACATCTGTACTGTCTCAAGTCCAGTTTTATTTATTATCCTTTGAGTATGGATTATATTTCTTTGTTTGTCAAGTAATTTTGAATTATAACTTGGACTTGTGAGTATGTTAATTCTGTTTTGTTCCTTGACATTTAAATTGTTTTTTATTTTAAAGATGTGGGGTACAATTCAGGGTTAGGTATATAAATGTTCATTATTGCAGGTACCCTTGTTGATGAGGTATGCCCCCTCCCCTGGCAGTTTCCCACCACTGCCAATCCTGCCCCCACCCCCTGGCATTTTCCCACTACAGCCAGCCCCTTTTTTATAGTATTAAGATAATTGTTCAAGGTTCACTTATGAGTGAGAACATGTGATACTCAGTTCTTTGTTTCTGTGATAGATCACTCAGTATTATAAACTCTAAGTCCATCCAGGTTGCTGTGATGTTCGTAATTTTGTCCTTCTTTATGACTGTATAATATTCCATTGTGTTATCCAGTCCTCTTTCAATGGGCAGCATGGTTGGTTCCATGTTTTTGCTATTGTGAATAATGCTGCAATAAACGTGTATGCAGCTATCTTTTTCATAGAGTGACTTGAGTTTCTCTGGGCATATTTCGAATAGGGGAATTATGGGGTCATAGGAAAGGTTGATTTTCAGATCTTTTAGGAATCACCAAACTTTTTCACAGTGGTGGTACTATTTTACACTTTTACCATCAGTGTAGAAGTATTCCCTGTTCCCCACATCCTCTCCAGCATCTGTTGTTTTTTTTTAAAAATTATTGATGATGGCCATCCTGACTAGAGTTAGGTGGTATCTCAGTGTAGTTTTAATTTGCATTTCTTTGATGACTAGTGAGGCTGAGCATTTTTTCATGTATCTGTTGGCTACTCGTGTGTCTTCTTTTGAGAAGTGCCTATTCATATCTTTTGCCCACTTTGTAATAGGGTTTTTTTTTTCTTTTCACCACGTTTGAGTTCCTTGTAGAT
Organism: Tarsius wallacei; assembly: GCA_963574415.1. Lineage (NCBI taxonomy): Eukaryota > Metazoa > Chordata > Mammalia > Primates > Tarsiidae > Tarsius > Tarsius wallacei. Next base: position 17,097 of record CAUYQG010139890.1, on the reverse strand, counting down.
CCTAGATGTTAGGCCTTTGTCAGATATACAGTTAGCAAATATTTTTTCCTAGTACGTGGGCTGTCTCCCTGGTCTCTTGATGGTTTCTTTGTCTTTGCAGAAGATTTTCAGTTTGATGAGGCCCCATTTGTCTATCTTATCTCTTATGGCATGGGCACTTGGGGTTTTGATCAGGAATTGGTTGCCAGTTCGAATTTCCATAAGGGTGTCACCTGCATTTTCTAAGGTTCTTATAGTTTGAAGTTTTACTTTTAGATCTTTGATCCATTTAGTGTTGACTTTGTGTATGGTGATAGGTAGGGGTCTCGTTTCAATCTTCTGCATGTGATCAGCCAGTTTTCCCAACACCATTTATTGAATAGGTTCTTCTCTCCTCAGTGATTGGTGGTGGAGACTTTTTGGAAGATTAGTTGGTTGAGAAATTGAGATTTTGCTTCTGGAATCTCTATCCTGTTCTTGTGTATGCCTGTTCTTGTACCAGTAACAGGCTATTTTTATTATGGTAGCTTTATAATAAAGTTTAAAGTCTAGGAATGTGATACTTCCCACTTTTTTTTCTTTCTTTTTTTTTTGCTGAGGATTGTTTTGGCTGTTTGTGTTTTCATATGAACTCCTATACTGTCATTTCCATTTTGAAGTAGATTTTTTTGTTCCTTTAAAGCAGTATTTCTCACCTCAGAACCACTGACATTTTGAACTGAATTTCTGTTGTTTTTGTGCGTGTTTGGGGGAGGGGTGTGCTGTCCTATGCATTGCAGGGTATTGAGTAGCATCCCTGGCCTCAACCCACTGTATATCAATAGAATAACTCCCTCGCCTTCCATATCTTCTGCCAAAAATGCCTTCAATTGTTTCCAAATGTTCATTTGTGGGGTAGGGTAAAAAAATCCCCCATCCTTACTTACCCTTTCTCACTGAGAGTTATAGCTGTGAAAGGTATTGATGTTTTTTATTAATTTTTTAAGTCAGTGGCTACATGGCTGGATTCAAACTTCATCTTCTGTATCCTGTGTCATGGGAAGCAACAGAATACTCAGTTAAGTTTTTTGGCATATTGGTTGGATTATTTGGAGTCTATCCAACACAATAGACAGTTTAGGGGTCAGCCAATGATTTCACCAGAATTTATACACAGAATTTCAGGCTCCCATTATAATTTTCTACTCTGTGAGATTTTTCCCTCACTTCATTTGAGACTGCACTTAGGCAAAATTCCACAAAAATTGAAATTTTTCACGAGGAATTTCCTTTCCTCCAAGTGTACACTCCTCTCCAGTGTCTGCTTGGTTTTAATTGCTTTCCATGCCTTTAGGTTGCTGTTCTTATATTCAATCTGGAGTTTATAGTTGATGTCTGTTTAGAGCTTAGTTTGATAACAGGCTTTCCTTTATTACTAGTAGTCTGACCTATGTTTCTTACCTGACTTATTGGGAAAAAGTTTCAATTTACAAGGCAATAGTGTGCTAGCTACTTTCACGGATTCATGTATTCTAAAGTCCCAAACCCCAAATAGTAGAGCTCTATAGCTTGCAGGAGCTCTTCTGGTTTTTATGAAGGTTATTATAAAAAGGATGCATGCTCAAATTTCTATAGGAATTTTTCTGTTAATACAGCAGTTCTTACAATATTATTTCCAATCTCAACCTATTTTGTATTTTGCCTAGCAAGAGTGTTGTTTTCACACTGGAATAATCTCTTGATACAAATGTCTGTTTTCCACTCATCAAAACCAGATGGTTCCTTGATTTCTCTATGAGGTATTTTTCAGTTTGCCTTGGTATTATTATTAGAAATACTAGGTGATTAATTTTGACTAACTACTCTGCTCCAACTTTCTTCCCCAACATTATTTTCTGCTCTTTCCATGTAAAATGATTAAGTGAAAAATTTTCCAGAATACTCTTAGTCATGACAGAGAAAATACAGTAAAATGAGTATAATGAAGAAATTACTTACTAATACCAGTAGCTTACTTTGACTAGGTGTTTTTTTCTCCACAGTCCAGGTATTGCAGAGAGATATTCTTCAGTCCATAATCCCTTAAGGATGGGGGTGTAATGAGCCCTGTTCTGCTTATATGTTGCCAGAAGATAATACAAGTGAGCTACCCTATTGATGCCCTGGACATTTGAAAGAAATCCATGCTTATGTGGCTTTTGTATAAAAGCTAAATATAGCTTTTCCTTCTTTGAGCAGTTAGTATAGCAAATAGTTTTGGTTGACAAAGCAGGATGTGATATATACTTCAACAAATATTAGTTATGAAGAGTGTTTTTTTTTTTTTTTTGAGTTGGAGTCTCACTCTGTCGCCCAGACTGGAGTGCAGTGACTGCTCCCGGCCACCGCAGCCTCGACCTGCTGGGCTACGGCGATCCTTCCGCCTCAGCCTTCCAAGTAGCTGGAACTACAGGCGTGCGCTACCACACCTGGCTAATTTTTGATTTATTGTAAAGATGAGGTCTCACCAAGTTGCCCAGGCGGGTCTCAAACCCATGGGCTCAGGTAATCCACTCATCTCAGTCTCCCCAAGCGCGGGATTACAGGCTGAGCCACGGAGCCCGGCTATGAAGAGCTATTAAATAATTTTAATTGTTGCTTTTTGTATCTGTTTCACGACTTTGATAAAATCAGCTTCTTTTGACACATCTCAGAAAATCATACAGAAAATTATCATTCCATATGTGAAATGGTTAGTTTTGCTTTCATGGTTTCATGTTTACAATGAAAGAGTAAGTTAGAGAGTGAATTGATGACTCATCAGAAAAAGCAGGGTGTAAAGATTGGAGAGAGTTGATGATAGAATTACATTTCATTTAAGTAACTGAAAATGTTGTTGCTATGGTCAAAGCATAGGGATATGGAATATATTGTGAATTATGCTGTTTTCTAGACATTTGATGTGATTTCTCTTAACACTGAATGTTCTTGAAATACCATTTTTTGATTGAAAACAAATGGGACATATGAAACTCATAACCTCTTAATTTGGGGAAGATTATGTTATTCTTTAAGTTGTATTTATTTGATTTTGATGATTTTTTTTACTTTTCACATAACTTCTACCTGTCAATTTCTGGAATCATGGGAGCTATTGTTGTTCTTATAATGCACATAGTCACTAAGATATACTCTTGTCTTTCTATGGTCTTAAGAAAAATCCAGAAATAGTATTCCATTGAACACACACGATAAATAAGCTGATTTAGAAAAAGAAGTGTTTTATTTCTAGAAAAACCTTAATTGGTGTCTTAGTGTCTTAATGTTAATTGAGTTCTCAAACTCTGCCTGATTCTGCTTTCGATGTAAATTCATCTAAACTATCTATCAATAATCTATCAGTTTGTCTTTATCAATAATCATATATGTTTGTTTATAAGTCATTCATCTATCATCTGTCTATGTCATTTGTCATAAGACACAGAAGAGCACAACAATGGCGATCCAAGGGCATTATCTCCATGCAGATAGACAATAGTGATAGTTGTCTGTGAGGTGATGATGTACAGAAAAACAAAAAGAAAACAAAAAGCTTGAGGGCTGAGGCCTGCTAACTCAGGGACCTTGCCTAACTGGAACCTTGTGACTATGCTTGAATCTGAAAAAGTCAAAGTAGGGCTGATGTCCTGTGTCATCTTGGTATGAGAAAACTTAAGAGTGAATATGATAACTCTTCTTTTCAGTTCTTCTTTTTATATTTTAAAGCTCAGTTTTAATTATCTAGAATTATCAGTTCTCCAATGTCAAACTAGACCATGGATTGGCAAACTTTTTCTGTAAAGGGCCAAATAAACATTTTCAGTTTTGAATATCTCATATTCTCTGTTGCAGATAATCTGCTCTGCTGTGGTATGTGAAAGCAGTCATAAATCATGTGTATTTGAATGAGTTTGCTGTTCCTGTGTTGCAGTAAAATTTTACACAGAAGCCCTTGTGCTGGAGTTGAGCAGTCCCTGAACTAGACTATTGGCTAAACCTGAACCTTGAAAATAACCAGATTAACTCAGGTACATGGTAAAAAAATTTAGAAAATTATTTCACCACTTGCATAAAAATTATCTTTAGCTCCTCTACAAAATCTCATTCATGAGATAGTGATATAAATGACTACTAAATGCCAATATTATAACCTAAACAATGTCAAGCAAGTACTGTACAAGGAATTTGAGTGATATGGACCCCTTTCTACTTACAGATGATAAATTATGTTTCAGAATTGAATTTATTCCAAGTTTTATCTATAAAGTTCCCAAGGGACTAGTTTCCAAAATATTGCCTGCCTTCTTTTCCCACTTAACATCATTACAATGTTGTCTCTTGGCAACCTTGGTGGTATTCATTCTCCTTGGACAACGACATTACCCTATTTTGACTTCATGTAAGCAGTTGTAATTGTTTCAGCATATCATAGTAGGATTACCTATATTTCAAAGCTGTTATTTAACCCATCTTAAAAAACTTGATAGAATCAACTATGCATATAGCCATTGGATACAATCTTTAATCCAATTAAATTGTTTTACATGTTTACTCTTGATTATCAATGCTATCTGCATTGCAGGATTTAAAGAAAAGAAAAAGAGAATCAACAACTTGCTAACTTAAAAGTAAATTTGGGCCATTATTTTCTAGTCAAATATATATGTGTATATATACATATATATACACATATATATATATGTAGGTGTGTGTGTATGTGTGTGTGTGTGTGTGTTTACTTAAAACACATATGACAAATTTAGTGTTGAAAGGCTCATTCAAACCATTTGAGAATGCACGTAAGTGAACAATTCATAAAAGAAAAGCACTGCAAATGGCCAAGAGCATAAAAAATATGCCCAACCTCATCAGTCTTTATAATGAAATAACAAAATTTGTGTATATTATATATATATATATATATATATATATTTAAAACAGATATGAAATAAATACATTATTTGCCTTTTTCACCTATCAGATTATCAGGTACATGTGTTAACAAAGTCTGGAGAATTTGGAACTCCTTTCAGGAAGAAAGTGGAAAATATACATCAGATGGAAATGAGCACATTTTGACCAATTTTAGTTTTAAAAATTTACCTATAAGGATGTAATAAAAAGTGTTCAAAGATACATGTAAACTTTGGGGTACTCAGTGCAGCATTAATTATGCTGTAAAATAATAAATACTCTTTTTGTTAAATCATATTGGTGGTATATTTAACCAATTGTGTTATATTCAGTTTTAATATGGTAGTGTATGTTCAAATTAATTTATATGAGAATTCAGCTTTGAAAATTCAATTATTCACCAGTTATTGAGTAGTATGTTTGATGCATTAACATTGTATTTAATTCATGTGAAATGAGATATGTATTTCTTGTTCTGATATAGTCAATAAACCAATTTTATAGGAAAAATATTCACAAAATGTTCATAGTGAGTTCTAGTCATTATTTTATTGTTTCATTTGTGTGTGTGTTTGTGTGTGTGTGTTGTTTCAAATACATACATATATAAAAATTATATGTGGCATTTATCGAATTCTTAATGCATGTACCACATGGAGAGATACGCACATACATCAACTACCTCATTTAATGTTCATAATAACCACATGAGGTAGGGAATTCCTTTACAAAAGATATGTAAATTGAGGCTGAGTTTGAATTTGAGTGTAATTCATCCTATTATTCACAACATAAGTAAAACTGTCCTATGATATCATAACCTTTGGAAGATAATAATTAAAAATACTTAAAATTTTCTAAATCCAATGAGGAAAACCATTATTTTGGAAAAGTATGCACATTTCAGAGGGCATATTCATTCTCCTTTTGTCTTTAAAGCCAGAGATAAGAGAAATATTAAGTGCAGCTTCTCAAGATAGAAAGTGTGAGTGTATATGTTGAGAAAGTGAAAGTGTGTTACAGAAGCAGGAAATTTAGTGATATAAATCTTTAAGGAGTTACCTCTAGAAATATTGGGTGACATTGCTTAGGAGATGGAACCCTGTGTTCCTGGAAATAAACCATTTTTATATACAAAGTACTGAGAGGTTGTGAAGGCATAGTCTAAAGTCCAATGAACAGAGGGAAAACTAAATGGAAGAAGTCAATCTTGAAAGAGAACTGATGAAAGGCGCTATAATGACAAATGCTGCCAATAACAGGGAACAAGTTAGTGGGAATATTTGAGAGAGGAAACAATTGCCAGCTCACGTAGATTTAAAGTTTATAGCCACTTGTAATATTTTATGGTTGAAAAAAATTGTAATTTATGACCATATGATTTGGATGCTAAACACTATCCCCCACTTGGATATGTGTCCTATAATTAGTACACTTCTCTGGTTATCTTCATTTATTTTAACACTTTTCTAAAGATGATACTTTGAGACTTGCAAATGCAGCTATTTTGCAGTTCTCAGTAATTGGAAATTTGATAAAATGATAAATACTGGGAATAGTCACATAAATTTTGCTTTACTGTGCTGCAGCAGTAGTTAAAATATGTTTCGTACTTTGACTGCTTTTTAATGTAAGGAATGTGCTATGCCATTCTAACTTTTTCCTTTTATTTTCTGGTATTTGGGGTGGAAAATTGACTATATGAGATTCTTGCAGTTGAGACTCTGGAATGTTGAAAATACTGAGGAACGAATATGAGTACAGAAGGAGAAAGCAGTGAGAAATGGTGAAGCTACATTTCTTAAAGAAGACTACTGTACACGAGCAGTGAACAATCTCTGGATTTATCTTACACCATTTTGGGAAGGATGACAAAACTGAATAATGGTGGTAAGATGTTTATAATATTATTAACCTAATGTATGAATGAATGCATGCATGCCTAAAGTGGAAGGTAAAGGTCTTCTTCATAAAAGAAAACCTTTGTAAACATAAAGGGAATGACGAGATGTGAAAAATCAGTATTTGGCAATAATCATAATTGTTTCAGCCGGGAACCAATCAGAGGATACCAAAACTTGGAGGAAATTTGAGGAGAAACAAGACACTTAAATAGTCTGCAATTTGAGATACTTATCAGTTATAAAGGGAAAGTAGTAACTTACAAGTGATGAACCTGATAGACACCACCTGAATTAAAGTTAATACTACCAATAGTGGGAACATCTGACAACACTGATAGTCTACATTGAGAACACAGCCTAATTTCTCTTGTATTACTGACAACAGTGCATAAACCTGAATCTACTAGTGATGAAAGTGAGTCCCAGATTGAGTGACATTGTGCTTTTAGTCTTTGCATATTACTATCATTGAGGACATGTTCCAGATTATACCTGACTAAATAAACATGAGAGTTGGGCATGGTGGCTTATGCCTGTAATACCAGCAACTCAGGAGGCTTAAGTGGGAGGATCCCTTGAACTCAGGAGTTCAGGACTAGCATGGGTGTCATAGTGAGACCCTGTCTCTACAAAAATTAAAAACAAGTTATCTGGGCACAGTGGCTTGTACCTGTAGTCCCAACTACTCGAGAGACTGAGACGGGAGGATTCCTTAAGGGCAGGAGTTAAAGACTGTGAGTTATGATCACAACACTGCACTTTAGACTGAGCAAGCGTTACATGCTATCTTTAAAATATAAAAAGACATGAGATGTCGTATTCATCACTTGTTAAGGACACAACATTGATTTAGAATTTCTTTAATGGACTAATAAAGGACATTTGGCAAAATTTGAAGACAATAGGTCAGACAGATCATAGTGTTATAGATATTAATTTCCTAACTTTGATAATGGTACTGAGATTATATAACAGAAAATTCTTGTTAAGAAGTAAAAACATTTGGTGGCTTCTTTCACCCCTGCCAACTTTGGCATGTCTCCCTTTCTTTTTTCCCTTCTTTCTCTAATAAACTTTGTTAAAAAAAAATTTATAGGATATAGGGATGATGTCGTAGCTCCAATTTTCGTGTTGTTTAGAGAATATATATACTTAAAAAAATAAATAGAGAGAGAAGAGACTTGTGGAACAGGTATAGTAGCATGTTAGCAAATAGACAATCTAGGTGAAAATGACACAGGAATTATTAATACTCATATCTGTTCAGTAAGTCTGAAATTAAGTGAAAATAATATAAAAGAATTTCTAAAAGGGAATGGTTTGAGCATATGTCTTCAAGCTTCATGAGTGCTCTGGAAATATGAAAATGGAATAAATGCATTACTATTGTTATACTAGCAACCTTGTAGCTGCCTGTATTTGGAGTATTTACATTACAAGAATGACTTTTTACCCAGAATTTATTTACATATTATGCTGTTTTCAGAGTTCAGCCATGTTGTAGCATGTATTAGAACCCCTTCTTTTGATGAAGATTTTATTGTATAGATATATATATATATAACATTTTGTTTATTCATTCATCAGTTAATGAATATTTGGATTGCTTCTAATGTTTGGTTATTATGAATAATCTTGCTAGGAATATTTGTGTGTAAGTACAGAGTCTCTCTGTCATCCAGGTGGATCATAGCTCACTGCAACCTTGAGCTATTGGGCTCAAGAGATATTCCTGTCTCAGCCCCCTGAGTAGTATGGACTCAGTTGTTTTTTTTTTCCCTTTTTATATATAGGTGTATGCCACCATGCCTAGCTAATTTTTTTATTTTTATTTTTTGTTGTAGGGATAAGATCTCATTATGTTGCTCATGATGGTTTTGAAATCCTGGCCTCAAGCAATTCTCCTACCTTGTTCTCCCCAAAGTGATATTATTATAGGCATAAACCACATGTATATGGGTATAAGTCACCGTTCCTATGTTTAACGTTTGTAAGACCTGTTTATAAGAGATTTTTGAGATTATTTTTGCTACATTTGAAGGCAGACAATAGTCTGCAAATTGAACATTCTGTTGAATATTAGTGTAAATTCTTAATGAAAAAATAATGAAATTGAAATAGGAAGTTATACACAGCCATTGCCTTATACCTAGTTTTCCCAATAGGTATGGGCATTTTTCATTATTTCTCAGCTTTTTTCTTCTCAGTTTGATATGGCATAGATTCAGTGTTGGTTTGAATACAAAATATTTACTTTCCCTACAACATTATTTAAGATGCAGAAAGGGTATCTAGGATAAGTGCCTTATATAGTACTCGGGGATAGTAGAATCCTTGGTTCAGATCAGCTGAATTTTGTCCTAGGAATATGCAGATATTCTTCATAATGATTATGTAGATCTGTAGTAAATTTTTTTTTTCTTTCTCTTGGGTCTAATGGCAGTTTTCTTAATTTATGAGAATCTTCCTTTTCCATGTAGAAGTCAAGTGGCTCAGTTTGCTATAGAGTTATCAATGTTTGTGTGACTTCAGGAGCGGTCCTTTCTCACAGGCAGTAGGCACGAGGGACCCTTTCAGTGAATGTATTTGGATCATATACTTACAAATTGTAAAAAACTTGTAGAAAATTAGAGGCAAAATCACTATTAGACAGTAAAGGGTTTTCATTCTCAGCAAATGAGGACAGACTTATTCTTACTCACTTAATGCTAGCCTACAGTTTTGATAGTTTTGAGTGCTCCTAGACTTAAATATATTAAACCCTTAACCTCTGAATATTGGATTCCTTGGTTAAATGGTATTCTTTTGAGGGTGTGGCTGCTCACAAACATATATGCTTAATACATGACTGTATGTGGAGTTGGCACATGAGCACTAAGCCCAGGATCTTTCCCAGAATTTTTCCTTTTTATATATTTTATGGTTTTGTGGCTTTGTATAGAATAGGCTATCTAACACTACAATCATGATACGGAAGAGTCAATCAATCCCCAAATTTCCTTGTGTTATTCCTTTGTAGTCATCTACACATTCTACCCCATGATCCCTGGCAACTACTATCCCTGTGGTTTTGTCTTTAACATTTAGTTAAAAACATTTAGTTTTTAAAAGGAGGTCTGGCTTCTTCCGTCTAGCAAAAGGCATTTTAGACTGCCATCCATGTCTTTGTTTACATTAGTAATTTGTTCTTTTTTTCCTAACTGAATAATATTTCATTGTATTGATGTACAAGATTTATTTATCCAATCATTTGTTTCCAGATATCCTCTTTAGTGAAATGTCTATTCAAATCTTTTACCTAATTTCTTTTTTTTTTTTTTTTTTGAGTTGGAGTCTCACTCTGTCGCCCAGACTGGAGTGCAGTGGCCGCTCCCGGCCACCGCTGCCTTGACCCACTGGGCTCTGGCAATCCTTTCGCCTCAGCCTTCCGAGTAGCTGGAATTACAGGCGCACACTACCACGCCCGGCTGATTTTTGATTTATTGTAGAGATGAGGTCTCACCAAGTTGCCCAGGCGGGTCTCGAACCCACAGGCTCAGGCAATCCACTCACCTTGGCCTCCCAAAATGCAGGATTACAGGCTGAGCCACCGAGCCCGGCTTTTTTTACCTAATTTCTAACTTTTTTTTTTTTTTGAGTTGGCGTCTCACCCTGTCGCCCAGACTGGAGTGCAGTGGCCGCTCCCGGCCACCGCAGCCTCGACCTACTGGGATCCTTCCGCCTCAGCATTCCAAGTAGCCGGAACTACAGGCGCACACTACCACGCCCGGCTGATTTTTGATTTACTGTAGAGATGAGGTCTCGCCAAGTTGCCCAGGCAGGTCTCGAACCCGTGTGCTCAGGCAATCCACTCACCTAGGTCTCCCAAAGCACTGGGATTACAGGCTGAGCCACCGAGCCCAGCCAAATTGAGAAAATTTAGAACTAGAAAGATCAAATGAATTGCCCAAGTTTAACTTATTAGTCTAGTGTTTTTGACAGTCATAAAGTTAAAGACTTCCCTGCTTTAATCTTTTGAATAGTTTTCCATTGCCCTTTGCATACAGCCTTATTCCTTATTATAGCCAGTAGAGCTCTTCATGATCTGGCTTCTACTGTCTTCTACAGCCTAATCTCAAGCTCCTTTCCCGCTCCCCTCACCCTACACTCTATGTTCTATTTATTGAATTTTTGTAAGTTCTTTTTTTTGTTCATCTCTGAGACTTTGAATATATTTCTCTGTTTTTTTGAGTTGGAGTCTCACTGCTGGGGCACGCTCACAGCCACTGCAGTCTCTAACTGCTGGGTTCAGGTGATCCTTCTATCTCAGCCTTCCAAGTAACTGGAACCATAGCCATGTGCCATCATGCCTGCCTAATTTTTTGATTTATTGTAGAGACAAGGTCTTGACACATTGCTCAGGCTGGTCTCGAACCCCTGAGCTCAGGCAATCCTCTCACCTCCGCCTCCCAAAGTGCTGGGATTACAGGCTTGATCCACCGCACCCGGCTATTTCTTCTTCCTGGCATACTCTTCCCCTGACTAAATTCTACTCATTTTCTACATCTTCCCTGAACCCTAACTAAAAGTAGTTCTCCCTCTATGTTCCCACAGAACCTAGGACCTCTAATTTAGGTGCGGTCTCCCCATATTTTCCCAGAGGACTCAGCACTCCTTCTCCTCACAAAACTCATGCCCTTCTGAGTATGTGTTTAATACCTGTCTTGCCTGCTACAGTGTAAGTCCTGTGAAGGCAGGGACAATATTTACCTTGTTCTTGTCTTTATTCTTAGAATGAACACATTACTAGGCACAAATTAACTAAAAAATATTCAATTTTTAAAAGGTTTACATTAGCTTATAATTGCTAAACAGAATCTATTAAAGTATTGTTAACATGCTACATTATACAGTCACTGTCAGTATCTTTGCTACCGAACAAGGCTCCTGGTTCCATGTATAGATCATGCCGCCAAACAGAAAATTGTTGGGATTTAGACAAGTATGATTACCTTATTATTTAAATATTCTAAAGAAAGTGAATAACAATCTAATAACAGTGACAATCATTGTTAAAGCAATCATTTGCCCTCAAGATCCCTGCTTCAAAAATTAAAGAAACTCTAATTATAGATTTGACATCTAACTTATCACCTCCCTGAGAAAGGTGAAGTGGAAGTGCTAATGTGTAGAAAAGTTCAGAGTCTGATAATCCCAGGGATATATAAGCAAAGGATCTTGGGTATAATATCTAACGAGTGAGTACAAAGCACAAATGGCATGTGTTCTGCATAATGACTATAAGCAAAGACCTAGCACCTGAGGGCCTGTGTTCAAATCCTGTTTGCTACTTTCCAGCATGGTGACCTTGAACAAGTTACTTATTCTGTGTCTCAATTTTGCCTTCTGCAATATAAGCCTAATACCTACCTCACAGAGTAGTTAGGAGGTGATGTAGTTAGGAGTGTATGAGTGAATACACTGTGTGCTATGTTTTTTATTTTGTCTATATTCATGCTATTAAGATGAAACTCAGCTGGGCTTGGTGGTTCAGCCTGTAATCCCAGTGCTTTGGGAGGCTGAGGTGAGTGAATTGCCTGAGCCCGCGGGTTCGAGACCTGCCTGGGCAACTTGGCGAGACCTCATCTCTACAACAAATCAAAAAATTATCCAGGCGTGGTAGCGCACACTCGTAGTTCCGGCTACTTGGAAGGCTGAGGTGGAAGGATCACCGGCTCCCAGCAGGTGAAGGCTGCGGTGGCCATAAGCATGTCACTGCACTCCAGCCTGGGTGACAGAGTGAGATTCCAACTAAAAAAAAAAAAGTCCTCAAACAACCTGGATCAGGTCTCAACAACCCTCTCTTGTACCAACTGTAGTGTTCCAAGCTCTATTTCTATCAATAATCAGGAAGTGTGAGCATACGTCCTAATATGACAGGTAAAAGACTTTCCTGGGAGAAAAATGAAATTGAGAGCTCAGTCAACTCAGTTGTGCCCTCTTAATCAGACAATATAAATTTAGATCTTTTCCAGCCTTCTATCTTCTCCTCCTCTTTGCACCTTTCCCATCACTGGGAAGGCTAGTCATGGAAAACATTTAATTCTTGTGTAGCAGTCTTGAGTGCTAAGTTATACCTTGTTTCTTAAATCTTGGAAGAGTTTGTCAATGACGAATTGGACTACACACTTACAGATGACATTAACACTTCAAATGGAACATAAATTTCCTGTCTCCTTAGTAAGAAGGGAGCTGAACAGACCACACCCGAGAGAGAAAACAATTGGCATCTTTCAGGCAGTAGCAATAAAAGTGATCCTTTTACATGAAGGAATCAAATTAATGTAAGTATGACATTAGATTGGAAAGCACTGTAGAGCTTTTGGTCTGTCTCCCTGTAACTATTTTAACTATTTAGTGGAATTATCCTGATTCCAGCACTTATCACATATTATGCAGTCATAACACTGCTTGCAGATATGAAATCCCAAATCATCAAATTTGTGGGCACAATCTCTCAGCTTGGAGTACTGATAGATGGCTCAGTAAATGCACCTGGGACCTTCCCTCCTCCCCAAGCCTCCCTCCATTATAATTCTTAGGATGTAATTATGGAGGAAATGATGATTTGAAGTACCTTAATGCACTTCTCTACCAGGAGGATTGTTTTATGCACTTCTCTACCAGGAGGATTGTTTAATGCACTTCTCTACCAGGAGGATGTCTATACTACAACTGTCCCAACAGGTTCTGCAAGTGGAGACTTGGCTATTAATAATATCGGGACTAGCCGGGTGTGGTAGTGCGCGCCTGTAGTTCCAGCTACTTGGAAGGCTGAGGTGGAAGGATCGCTGGAGTCCAGCAGGTCGAGGCTACGGTGGCCGGGAGCATGCCACTGCACTCCAGTCTGGGTGACAGAGTGAGACTTCAACTCAAAAAAATAATAATAATAAAATAATATCGGGATTATTCCAGAAGAGGACTTTTGAGTGTGAACAGCTGAGTCCAGTTTTCTGGAACTTCTCATCCACCCAAGCATTCTGTGTAGCTAACTGTCGAGATCCCAAGTATGAAAAACCTGCTAGTGAAGACCTACCAAGATGAACAGTGGTGTGGGATTTGAATCTATATCAAATGCCTGTAGTAAATTCCTTAACTAAAATGAAATTGTACCTCATGTCTTTAAAAGACATTCATATAGTTAAGAAAAGACCTTTGCTGTACAGTTCTAAGTTAACAAGTAGGCCGTGATTTATGTAGGTATGTACATTGGTCTTGTTTTTGTTTTTTCTTTCTTCCTAGAAGAAATCACAAGAATCTCTTAATGAGTTCAAGAAGTTGTCTTCAAAAAACACTTTTGCTGTATTTTCTAACCTACTTGATACACATGTTGATTTTTTTCTTGTTTTATGGACAACAGGGATTATTTGAACAGAAAGACTACCTCTGAGTTATAAATTAATTAGTAATTTTTGTGTCTTCTATGTTTTCATTTTTATTTATATGTATTTTCTAATTTTCTACAATCAACATATCATTTTCCTCCTTAATGAGAAAAAAAAACATTAAAATGCAAAGAAAATCCTTAGGGAATAACCTTTTTTGGCAAGCGTCAATTCAAATAGATACAAACAGCTATTATTTTTTGTAATATGCTTTAATCAAGTTTATTGCATCATTTTCCTACTGAAAATTTTCATCTACAGAATTTAAACTATCAGTTACTCAGCATTACACACAAAACCTTTCATGATCAAGTCCTACTCCCTCGCAACTCCTGGCCTCCCTCCCGACGTCTTAGCCAGATGGAACAAGTTAAAATTCTTCTTGAGCTACCTCCTCCTATGTGCCTCCTGAAGTGCTATTCCTTCTGCCTGGAACATCTTTCCCTCCCTCTGACAACCTGACAAATTCCTATTTTTTCCTTAGAATCCTGTTCAAAAGTTTCCAACTTTAAATGAGTGCTGGGTATATTCGTTGATACCACTTTTAAGGGGAGCAATTTGGCCTTATCTATCAAAATTACAGATAAATACATCCTTCAACCCAGCAGTCGTACTCCTAGAAATTTAATCTAAAGATACTCATACACTTTTGTGAAATGATGATATACAAGATTATTCACTGCAGTATTGAAGCAGCCAAATATTGGAAACAACCTACACACCCACACATTGGGAGCTGGATAAACATATTAGAGAAATCCATACAGTGAAATGTTACACAACTTTCAAATAATCAAGGACATCCTTTATGAGCTGACCTAGAAGAATTTCCAACACATACTGTTAAGTGAGAAAAGCGAAGTACAGAACATAAATGGGAGACAAAAACTTCTGTAAAAAGAGGGGTAGAACACATGCAGATTTGCTTGTATGTATAAAAATATTTCGAGAAGGCGATCTCTAAAAAAACTTGTGAAATTGGTGGGACCAAAGGAATGGGTGGGAAACTTCACTGGATACTATTTTATATTTGTTGAAATGTTGAAACCCTGTGATGGTACTACTTATTTTGAAAGTAAAATTATAAAAGTTTAAAAATAAACATACTGGCCAGGCTCGGAGGCTCAGCCTGTAATCCCAGCAATTTGGGAGGCCGAGGCAAGTGGATTGCCTGAGCCTGCGGGTTTGAGACACACCCAGACAACTTGGCGAGACCGCGTCTCTACAATAAATTTAAAAAAAAATTAGCCGGACATGGTAGCATGTGCCTGTAATTCTGACTACTTGGAAGACTGAAACAGAAGGATCACCAGAGCCCAGCAGGTCAAGGCTGCGGTGGCCGGGAGTGTGCCACTGCACTCTAGTCTGGGCGACAGAGTGAGACTCCAACTCAAAAAAAAAAAAAGTAAAAAATAAATAAATAAATAAAAATAAGCCGGGCGTGGAAGCGCGCGCCTATAGTTCCAGCTACTTGGAAGGCTGAGGCGGAAGGATCGCGGAGCCCAGCAGGTCGAGGCTGCAGTGGCCAGGAACGTGCCACTGCACTCCAGTCTGGGCGACAGAGTGAGACTCCAATTCAAAAAAATAAAAAATTAAAAAAAATAAAAATAAACATACTTGTACTAAAAAGTGCCCTCATTGTTATGAAAATATCTTTGACCAGCTCCCCCCTCATTCCTTTATGTACTTAGAATCTTACTGACTGCTGACATTATGTGTCAGGTAAGATAGGTAGACAGGGGAAATGAAAAAACCACCTGCAGGGAAAATGAATCTCAGTGTATGACTCAGAAGAGCAGATAAGATCTCTCAGTTCAATGAGTGCACAGGATGCAGGCTGTGACAGGAGCACGTGGAAGAGATGGCACCTATTCATTTCTAAAAGTGTTTGCATCACTGGTTCATAATAACTGTTTACAATGGCTGTCTCCAAATTAAATTGTTATCTTTTTGAAGATCTCTCAAAGTTTAACACAGTGCTAAGCACATAGGAGGTATGCATGCTAAATGAACCATCGAATAAATTAAGGTATAACAAAAATAAACACTGCTTTTTATTTTTTTTTAACAGTTTAAGCGCTAATTAAATACTCAGCTAGACTTTAACCTGATTCCACAATCTGTTTTATAAAATTTAGTATATGGGTCTAAGGATAAAAATATTTAAAAATAAATTTCCATCTTATGTATACGCAAATTTGTGAGTATATGTAATTGTCACAAACATACTGTAGATCTAGGCTTCAACCTATGTAATACCATTTTCCTCCATTTGTACAGAGTGTGTACAAAGCACCAGGCACGAGGCTGGGCTAGAGATGCAATAGTCACAAAAACAGAGGCAACAGATTAGTAAGAGAGTCATCATATAATCACACAAGTTTCATAAGTATTCTTCCATATGGTCAAGAAGAGAGAAACCAGAAGACATGCTCAAGCTTTCTCCTAGCCAGTTATAAGAAAAGGAAAGGTATCAAAAGCCTTTGTGTTTCAGACAATATAAGATACAGGTTATGTTAGGGGATTGAGGAGAGAATTCACTGTCCTTGAGCTTAGATGAGAATAAAAATCTTGGCCAGGCTCAGTGGCTCAGCCTGTAATCCCGCGCCTTGGGAGGCTGAGGTGAGTGAATTACCTGAGCCCGCGGGTTTGAGACCCACTGGGCACCTTGGCAAGACCTCATCTCCACAATAAATCAAAAAATTAGCCGGGTGTGGTAGCGCGTGCCTGTAGTTCCAGCTACTTGGAAGGCTGAGGTGGAAGGATCACCGGAGCTCAGCAGGTCGAGGTTGTGGTGGCCGGGAGCGACCACTGCACTCCAGTCGGGGCGACAGAGTGAGACTCCAACTCAAAAAAAAAAAAAAAAAAAAAAAAAAAAT